>JAYXIM010017606.1:0-282958 GCA_037575425.1 Anastrepha fraterculus
GGGGGGCTGTATGGAGTTGAGTGTGCAAAATGTGAGGACCGCATTCTGTAAATAGTTTTAAACTCAGAAAAGCTTGCAGATTATGATTCTGGATGTTGCCGGGAGATTTGATGGTCCATTTTTTTTTTTACCCCACCCCCTTAGTATTCAAGTATAGTGCAGGCGCTAAAGGACATTGAGTATGCAAAGTGTGAGGACCGGCAACAATGCTGAAATTCTTTTACCTGAGACCCTACACAAAAAAAAAAAAACATGTTGCCGGCAGCTGTGATGGTCCCTTCCCTTTCCCCCGCCCTTCACCTTGTACAAGCGTTATTGCGTCATAGCACTCGTATTAGTCAGAAGAAAATATTTCGTGACGCATGACGGTTTATTTTTTCGTAATCACATAATTATTTTAGCTAAGTTTTCTTATAATTCAGTGTTTTATTAGTGTTTTGTTTAAATAAACACATGGACAATGTCTTTAGAAGTGATAATTATAAAGAAACGAAAACTATACGAAATTTCGTGATTGTTTTGTGATGAAACGGGTAATTTAGTGATGAATCCAAAACCACAATCATTTATAAATATTCAGAAAGCAGCAGATCGGAGAAAAGATGACATTAGTGAGAAAATTAAAAATAATGCAGACTTTACTGAATACAAATGTACTTGGAATCGAACTTGTATGGCAAGTTACATTAGCCAAGAGAAGATAAGACGTCGAGATTTGGCACTACAAAAGCAGGAGAATGTTTCTATTTCTACCTGCTCTGCAGAAGCTAGTGTGTCAGGACTCAAGGCACTCGAACGTCATCAAGAAAAAATTTAAAATTTAATAAAGATCTAAAATGTTTAATCTGGGGTAAACAAACAAGAAATAAAAACAAAACACTTTATTTGTGCTCCGAAATGTCAGCAGCGGAACAAATCTTAAATACTGCCCGAAAAAGACAAGATGATGTTTTTACACAAATTGACACTTGCGAACATCCAGCCGATTTATTTGCAATGCAAGCAAGGTATCATAAACACTGTTATCGTGGTTATCTACGATTACCAAGAAACTCAGCAACTCCAGCAGGTAGACCTCCAAATAAAATACCACATGGCATTCTTATAGAGACATTTGAGAAGCTGATTAATGAAATAAAACATAAATTAACAACTCACTCTTTTGAAGTGTCATCATTAGCTAAGCGACTAGCTGAACTCACTGACATAGAAGATGCAGTTGTAGAAAATCGTCATATTAAATCACTACTAATAGATAAGTATGGTGAAAACGTTTTATTTTTATATCCAAATGATCGATCGAAATCATCATTAGTGTTTATGGGTAACATATCACTGGATCAAGTCATTGAACATATTCGTACCGTAACTTCAACAAACTCCATTGTTCAAATGGCAAAACATCTTCGTAAAGAAATACTAAGTACTGAAGTAATACCAAATGGGTTTTTATGTGATGAAACTTTAAATGAACAATTTTTAAAGAAAAATCATTTACCGAATAATTGGCAAATTTTTATGCAAGTGCTAAAAATAAAAACTTAATTGAAAATTACAATCGACGAGCGTTATCAGGGTTTCATGATATATACTTCACGATTACTGAGAAACCGACTCCAAAGCATATTGCTTTAGCTCAATCTATTCTTCATTTGACTAGATCGAAAAATTTAATCAATATGATGAATAAATTTGGTCATTGGATTAATTACAAAGCATTAAAAAACATCGATAAAGAAGTACTAACGTCAATTGTGTGTGCAGATATAGACAGAAAATTACTTATTCCTAAAAATATAGTTCGAGATTCGTCGTTATTTCTTCATGGAGCTATAGATAATAATGATTTCAATGAAGAAAGGTCTATGGTTTGAAGGTTCTTATAAGAAAAAATACATTTCAGGGTGTCATTTTGCTGCTCAATCCCTTGGCGAAAACATTTCTCATATTTTGCCAGCATTACACTCTCTAAGTGTTTGCGATTCGACTAGCAGATTGGGCTCAAAAAAAAAAAAAGTTTAAAAGCTGCATCGTCGGATTTTGTGCAAAATGGTCTTAGGCATTTAGGAAATCCATACCTAACAGTCGAACAGTCGGAATTGGAAACCATTTGCACCTATCTTTTCTCAAAAAAACATTAACTGCTGGTGAACTTCGCTATAAATTAATTTGTCAAAATATGGGCTTCGGCTTAAATTTATTAAAAGTAATTTGCACATCAGATGCTCTACATTTACATTTGTTAAGAGCTTCAGTACAAACATATACATATATGGATAAATTCTGACCAAACAGTACTACAGCCTATTGATTACACCTTATTAGGCTATGAAAAAAAAGATGGTAAATTGTATCCACGACAATTGACGAAGCGACCATTACCGGAATTGTTAATTCAACCCTGCAAATGTACATCTAATTGTCAAACAAAGGCTTGTTCTTGCAAAAAGTTACAACTAAATTGTATTTCGTTGTGCAAGTGTATTAATAATAACTTCCAAAATAAAAGAGATTAATTACACTGCCCTGCAAGTTTCAATTTTTCTGATGCGAATAAGATGTGACCTAATGTTCCCGAAGGGAATTTTCGCGCTGAGCACGAATCCGAGTTCAAAAATTTTCCATCACGTCAGGTTTTCGAGAAAAAGGGGGTTGAAACCCCTAAAAATAGCGTATTTGGCCATTTTTCAAAAATTGTGGAGCAAAACCCTAACGTGCTACGATCTTCGTTATTGTCAGTAATTGAAGGTTGAACTTTGCTCTTTGAAATAAGCCCAAACCCAAATTGTTCGCATGCACCCTTAGAGTAGGGGGTGTACTTATGTCTACGGGGGTAGAGAAAAAAATGAACATAGGAACTTATCTACACCCAAGATAAGATATAATGAAAAGTGCAGTGTTCCTAAGGTACTTAGTGTCGCTGATTACAAACCTGTAGTCAGATTCCCAAAATTCAAAATGACGGACGAAAATGTTAAAAATTTCGGTCGTGTGTCAGACGATGTATTAGATTTGAAAATTTGAATTATATTTTTTTCTTTCTTTTTAAATGGAATGTTTGACTTCAGATTTGTAATCAGCGACACTAAATACCTTAGGAACACTGCACTTTTCATTATATCTTATCTTGGGTGTAGATAAGTTCCTATGTTCATTTTTTTCTCTACCCCCGTAGACATAAGTACACCCCCTACTCTAAGGGTGCATGCGAACAATTTGGGTTTGGGCTTATTTCAAAGAGCAAAGTTCAACCTTCAATTACTGACAATAACGAAGATCGTAGCACGTTAGGGTTTTGCTCCACAATTTTTGAAAAATGGCCAAATACGCTATTTTTAGGGGTTTCAACCCCCTTTTTCTCGAAAACCTGACGTGATGGAAAATTTTTGAACTCGGATTCGTGCTTAGCGCGAAAATTCCCTTCGGGATCACTAGGTCCCATCTTATTCGAATACTACCATTTAGTTGAATACTAAGGGGGTGGGGTAAAAAAAAAATGGACCATCAAATCTCCCGGCAACATCCAGAATCATAATCTGCAAGCTTTTCTGAGTTCAAAACTATTTATAGAATGCGGTCCTCACATTTTGCATACTCAATGTCCTTTAGCGCCTGCACTATTATTATCTCCGAATGTGTGGTATTTTCTACCCTCTACAAGAAGTGAGTGTAAGCGTTGTTCAGCTGATTTTTGTTTATCTCTGTACACAAGTTCATTCAAATAGTTATATGAAAACTTTAATCGTTACAAGAAAATGGAAGTATATTGGCAAAATGTGCAGCATTATAAAGAGTGTATAAACGGAGATGATCATTCAATAGGAAACTGAAGAGCGCACGATTAGTGTCATATGTAGACCTGTGCACACTTGGAAAACTATGATGGAAAGAAAAGGTGTAACTCTCTCTGCAAAAAGACTGAGATCACAAGCTAGTCCCAAAGCACTAAAGCAAGGAGCTTCAAAATCGCCCGACCCAAATAAAATAGAGTTAAATCGCCACAAAAAGGGCCTCCCGCTGAAATCGGAAAATGGGAAAAGTTCAGAGGAAGAGAAAGTCCCCGAAATCCAGGAAGAACACCAGCTCGTTTCGCCCTGAAGGTTGAAGGAACGACATACGCGGACATGTTGTGAGCCGTAAAGGCCACCACTATGCTGAAAAAAACCACGAAAAGGTCAAAATGATGCGTCCAACATAAATAGGTGGTCCGCTCATTGAATTGAAGCTGAACGAAGACAGAGAAACACCTAACTACCAATCACTTTGCTTTACACTGCAATGTTAGGGCCCTATAACCGATCTGAATACAGAGGGGGAGTTGTTGGACTCGATCGCAGATCAAGCGCAGGAGAAGAGGCCGGATAAATCTGCAATCAAGAGTATGCGCACTACGTCTGGTGGGACGCAATCAGTATAAATCTCGCTGTACGCAGCGGATGTTAAAAAATACGAGCGACCGGTTCCTTTAAGGTAGGATGGGAACGTTGTCAAGTACTGAAGTTATCTCTCGAAAAAACCGCTTAAGATTTTTATCATATGATCATGTGGCGACACAATGCAAAACTGTTGACCGCACTAAGCTCTGCCGCCGGTGTGGCGGAGAAGAGCACCTGACAGCTAGCTCCAAGAATGCAGAAAAATTCGAGCTAAGCGATGGAGCACACAAGGCTCTAAATGCCCTCGCTATCAAGAGACGGTGTCGAAAACTCAAGCGATGACGATCCTCTAACTCAACACCAATCACTGCAGAGTCGCCCAAGACTTGCTTTGGTAAATGGTTCTTGAGAAGAAGGTTGATATTGCTGTACTATTGGAACCGTTCGAAATAATAGACTACTGTAGCTGGATAGCAGACTCCGAAGAGCAAGCTGCGATCTGCGCGGCAAACGATAAAGTTCCCCGGAGTAAGACATAATTACATAGCAAGGTATACACGTAGATGAGGATGAACGGCATATATCTGTTACGCACCTCCAAGGTGATCGATTGAAGATTTAACTTCAATGCTGGCGGTGTTGGAGCTTGAGTTCAGGGGGAAGCGGCGAAAGTCCGTTAACATCAGAATAGGCTATCACCAAATAACGTCGAAGAAGGCCATAAAATACCTTGGCGTCTGGATTGACTCAAAACCTCCAGAGAGCATTTGATTAATGTCAGTTCCAAAGCGGTAAGAGTCAATAATACTTTAACACGAATTCTCCATAGTATAGGAGGGCCCCTGCTGTCAGAACGGTCACTGACAATTAGGCGATGGCAGCAGCGTTAGGAGCTGTCTCAAAACGGGCATTGAACATTCAAACTCATTCTGTACATCGATGAGTGGCTTACAAGAAAGTAGGGGGACCTTACCCAGTTACTGAGCGCACATGGTTGGCTCCAAGAATACCTGCATCGGTTTAAGTAGGCGGACACCTCTTTCTATCTAGACAAAGCAGCGAAACATGTAATTTTGTACTGTGACCGCTTTAAGGGGTAACACCACTGTACACGCGTAAAATAAACACGATTTTTAAAGAATTTTTTTGTATAGAAGGAAAGGGAAAACAATCACTCTGATTTGGGAAGTTATTACTTATATACTAAAATACAAAACTACAAAGTTTGATCGAAAAATTTTACAAAATGGCGGCATTGGAGACATTTTTGTAATGTGGTTTCTCCTAAAGGAGCTCCGCGGCACGCAGCACAGAGGGTGCAAATTTTAATCTGGAACAAAGAAACATTTATTTCTTAATCTAGATAAGAATAGCTAGAGAAACACGTAGGGGATTTAAAAAATATTTATTTTTGTGGAATTAGCAAGCATTTAAAGGAAAAAACTCTATTTTGGACTAAAAAAACGGCACTTAAATAATTATAACAATCGTTTAAATTAATCTATCGAAAATCCCCTACGCTCTTCTCTTAAGAAGGTTATTATACAGATGTAGTGAAAAACCTGATTAAAAATATTTAAAATTGTTTGAGTTATGCTGCGTGCCAATTTCAGAAGACGTGTTTTGAGAAAAACGCGTTTAAAGTTTGGAAATTCGGAGAAGTCGTTAGGTAGCAGTCACTAACGCTAGGTTAAAAGCTTAAAATATTTATGAAATAAACTTCGGTAACGTATAAAACTTTTTGTTCTGTATTTTAAAAGGTTCAAAGAATATTTTAAGTTTATAAAAAAAAAATCAATTTTTTGAAATTTCTACAGTGGTGTTACCCCTTAAAGAAGAAAGAGATGACTAGAAATATTTTTAGAGCATCCCATAGCCTTTAGGTTGCCTCCCCAGAAGAAGAGTAGGGATTGTTTTAGTGGCCACACCATTCATCGCAGTAAACGACGTTGCTGTAAGTGCAAGGGCATTTTGAACCCTCCAAAAAAAAAAAAAATATGTGCTAATTCCACCGATTTAGAAATGTCACACTTTCTTAAGTGTGGTTTTATTCATAAGGCTCGCCATGAATTGGAAGTATTAGGCGGTGATGCAGAATATGTTACAAAACACTCAAAAACGTTCTAAAACCGTCTAATCCAAAATCAATGAGGGCCCCTAGAGAGGGAGCTTAATATTTCTGAGGGTTATTATATTAATATAAAAATATAACTTTAATTATTATATGTTTACCTCTTCTGCATTAGGGTAAGCACACGTGCTAAAAGTGTTTCAGATCCTGATCTAAAGAGAGATGAATCTTCAAACGCCGCAAATGGAAATGTTAAATGATTAATTGGGTTTTCCGTTTAGTTCTACAGAAGCTTTTTATTCCAAGCACAAATAACGAGTTAATGTTGTGTTCTTGATTAAAATTTTATTAACTCAATAATATTGCATACATACAAACTTGCATAAAATAATTGGTATACATGTTTAAGGCTTGTCTTTGTTTACGGATGTTTGAATGTGACCTGCATGGTTACTTGTATATTTCTTATATCAATAGTAGTACTTCCAGCTTAACTCTAAATTTAAAATATCTTTATGCTTTTGGCGATATTTTTCCTTCAAAATTGTTTTTTTCATGCTCAAAATTACATACATCCTTATATAGCGTTTGATTTTTATTATCTAAATTTTGTGGGCCATCTTTTGATTGGCATTCATTTATGGAAGGAGAGACATCGGATGGATTTTGCTCCTTTGACATTGATTCAGCAAGCATTTGAATATTTTCTCCAAGCGAAGTTCCGCTTGAAAGTTGCTGCCTTAAAATAGGTTCAGTAGGAAGCCCTGCTGGTCGACACCCTTTGTTCGTAAATGCATCCTTTGTAATGGAATCTTTAGACAAATCAAGATGTGGGTGCATCAATGTAGGTGGCATATTCTCGAAGCTTTGACCAATTGCATTTAAATGCGCCATTTTTGCTGCATGCAAAGTAGCAGCAGTTGCATGTTCCTGCGAAATTCCCATACCTGTAAAGCAAAAGAAGAACATAAGTTTAGCTATTGCAGTAGCATTACTTAAGATTGATATAATAAATTTATGACAACTACAATTTGATACAGCCAGAACTTAATAAAACTTTTAAAGCATATGTCTTATTGCCACACTGAGAAATTGGTTCAGATTAGCACTTAACTAATTAGAATTAATTGAAAGCAAACGACGCATTAGGCCACACCCCCTTCCGCTTAACGGTTACTTTCACAAATAAAAATAGTACCATAATGTAGCATTAATATTGTATTGAACTTGCTGCACTCCACACCCTTTGTTTATAGGCATATTTATTATTACCATCATATTGTAGATGTTTGCCCAATTATTATTTGGGCGTTAAAAAACATTTACGTGAAAATTATTTATGATTTACCATCCAACAGCCATCGAATTCACTTTATATGGCTCCCTGCGATTTTTTTCTGTTTCATCGTTAAAAAAAGCTTTTTAACAGCAGAAAGAAGTAATGGAAAAATCGAAAACGGTTATACCGAAATATAGTTTCAGAAATGTTTGGAGAGCTGGAACAAACGCTGGCATAAGTGCGTTGCAGTTGATGGGGAGTACTTTGAAGGGACACGGTACAAGGTATAAATTTCAATATTTTCTTTCAATTACTCTTATCAACGGGTGACTATATGAAGTGCAGCGACACAAATAAATTTAATTGGCAATAAAAGCGCATTCGCGTTAAGGTATACCAAGTTGCCGGCAGAGGTATGCCGTGATATCCAAACGATGACAGGAAGAGGAATGAGCTGGTGCGGAACCAGTTGTAGGGCATGATCTGAAGACGAAAGAAGTATTCCTACTAGAGGAAATTCCAGAGCTTACACAGACAGTTCGGAATTCGGTTTTGATCACAAAGTAGGGAATAAAAAGGTGACATCATACTACTCTTTTCGACGCAGCCAACGTAGTCGCTGGATTTCAAGGCTGATATTGTTATCGGTGTTATTGCCTGTTCTTAAATATACGCAGTCTTTTACAACCTCGAAATCATTCCTGTCAACAGTGACGTGGGTCTCGATACGCGAGTGCGTCGACGGTTTTTTTGACGACAGTATCCACTTCGTTTTGTCGTCGTTCACCACCGGATCCATTAGCTTTGCTTCTTTATCCAATTTGGAAAAGGCAGAACTAACAGCGCGGTGGTTAAGATCGATGATTTCAATATCATCGGCACACGTCAACAATTGTACGCTCTTATAAAAAGTTGGGCCTGAGCGATTAAGCCCTGCGGCTCGCACGATCTTTTCCAACATCAGTTTATAGAAGTCACACGACAGCGATTCACCCAGTCTGAAACTTCGTTTGGTAAAAAACGGCTCCTTTAGAAACCTGATGGCGCTGCAATGTATTATTGAGCAACGTCATCTTGCACAGCCGTATTAGTTTTGCATGGAATCAAAAACCAGACATAGCCGCATATAGGAAACTCCTTTTCGTACTGTCAAATGCAGCTTTGAAGTCGACGAAGAGATGGTGTGTGCCGATTTTTCTTTCATGGGTATTTTCCAAGACTTGACGTCTTGTAAAGATCTGATCGATGGTGGATTTTTCAGGTCTAAAGCCACACTGATAAGGTCCAGTAAGTTGGTTGAAGGTGGGCTGCAGCCTTTCACACTACCCTAGAACTTTACAGGCAATATTTAAAGGACTAATCTCGCGATAATTGGTACAGATTGCACGATTACCCTTCTATGGATTTGGCAGAGTACTATTAAATTCTAATCGGCAGGTGGGCTTTCATACGAGCATATTTTGCATAGAAGCTGTTGCATGCACCTTACCAGCATGTTGGCTCTTGCGGCTTTGTTCTTCTTCTTTAGCCGCGTTATCGCTACTCTACCCTCGTCATGATCGGGTAGCGGGACGACAGTTCCGTCGTCAACGATTGGGGTATCGGGATCTTCACATTCTCTGTGACATGCGCACTGTCACTATTTAAAAAGTTCGAGAAGCGTTCTCTCCCGGTCTTAAAACCTTCTGTAAGCCGCCGAACTGGTAGAATTTTCGGGTGTTGTTCCTAGTGGCCAGCATCTCAAGCTCCTCGCACTCACGTATTTTGGCCTCTCGTTTCTTTTTTTTTGATAATATGTCTCTCTTCCTGTTTAGCTCCCGGTAGCCTTTCCACATGGCTCGCGTTGTGCCCGATCGCTGCGCGGCTCTATAGCCAGCATCTTTTCTTTCTGCGGCAGCATAACATTCCTCGTCGTACCAACTGTTCTTTCGGGCTCGCCAAAAACTGATTTCTTTCTCGGCGGCGGTACGTAAAGAACGAGAAATGTTGCTTCATTGCTCATCTATGCCGGATTGTTGGGCAGTACTCTCCGAGAGCAGGAATGAGAGTCGAGTGGCGAATTTTCTGGCTGTATTTGCGTAGTTAGATGTACGTTTTTTGCTGTACAGAGGCGTGTGCGTAGTTTGGCTGCTGCAAGGTAGTGATCCGAGTCGATGTTGGGTCCTCGGATCGTACGTACATCTAATACACAAGAAACGTGTCTTCCATCTATCACAACATGATCGACCTGGTTTCGCGTTTTTCGATCAGGAGACAGCCAACTAGCTTGGGGTATTTTCTTATGCTGGAATCTGGTGCTGCAGACCACCATGTTTCGGGCCCAGCGAAGTCGATCAGCCTCTGTCCGTTACCGAATGGTTCGTTGTGCAGGCTGAATTTCCCGACCGTAGGACCAAAAATTTCCTCCTTGCACACCCTGGCTTTGAAGTCGCCAACCACGAATTTTATGTCAGGGCGGAGGAAACGCTCATAGGAATGTTCCAGGAGCTCATAGAAGGAATTTGTGGTCTCATCGTCCTTTTTTTCCGTGGGGGCGTGGGCGAAAATGATCGAGATGTTGAAAAATTGCGCTTTGATGCGGATTATTGCGAAACGCTCGTCCGCCGGAATGAACGACAGTACTTGGCGACGAAGTCTCTCCGCCACAACAAGTCCAACATCGAACTTGCGCTCTTTTACATGGCAGCTGTAGTGGACGTCGCAAGGTCCAGCCGGGCAGAGCCACCTTGCGCATTAAGGGACCGGACATGCCCTCAAATCCTAGTCCTTAGTTCGTTTGCAGGGGTCGTCATCAGTATAGGAAGTTCTCATTCGAGGCGGGTCCCAAGCCCAGCTATCTTGGGTATATTAGCTCGCTCTCGAACCGGTGTTCGGAAGCAACCCAAAGGACACTTAGGCTAATCCCAGAAGTTGTGAGCTGCTTGATTGAAACACCAAAATTATAGAAAAAAAGGCCATCGCCCCCGACAGGCAGTGACAAACCTCCGAGTGTATTTATGTCATGAAAAAGGTTCTCATTAAAAAATATCTGCCGTCCGGAGTCGGCTTAAAACCCAAAAAGGGTGTAAGCGCCAATTATTATTATTATTATTATTATTATTATTATTATACTAGATGAAAACACTGCCAACAGTTTCACAGGATGATCGTTTGATATCCGTTATCTGGACATCCGTTACAACCTTTGCTAATAATTTCATTAGAAGTGTTAAGAAAATCAGTCAACGAAGAGCCCTGCGAAATATTATTTTAAAAAACCATTTCTGTAATTAATTATTACACATATTTTCAATTGATATTTTAAATTTACTAAAACAATACCTCAATATCTACGTGGCATATTGCAGTAATTTGTGTGCGCATTATATATTGTAATATATATGTTTATACAGACTAAAAAATCTCTGTATTCAGATAGCTATAGTGGGGCATGGAAAACCAATAACATAATTTGACTTAAATTAAGAGGCAAAAAGTAAAGTTCCATGGATAACAAAACTCTTTCCTAGCTTTTGTTACAAAGTACGAAGTGTGTTCAAAAAGTATCGCGAATATTGTGTTTTTTTTTTAATTTTATTTATTCATTTAAGTCCATTTTGTCCCCTTCAAAGTAATCCCCATAATATATGCACTTGTGCCAACGTTTTTTCGAATTTTCGAAGCGACTCAAAAAATCATTTTTTTATCTTGTTCAGCTCCTCCTTCGATGCCGTCTTTATCTCGTCAATCGTAGCATAGCGTCGTCCTTTCATGGGCCTCTTCAGTTTCGGGAACAAGAAAAAGTCACAGGGGGCCAGATCTGGGGAATACGGTGGCTGTGGCATCATTAGTGTGTTGTTTTTGGTCAAAAAGTCGCGCACAAGCAACGATGTGTGTGCAGGGGCGTTATCGTGATGCAAGGGCCAATTTTTGTTCTTCCACAAACCCACAATTCGTCACCAGTTATGACCCTCTGGAGCAAATTTGGGTCGTCGCGGACAGAGTCCAACATCTCATTAGCAATGTTCATGCGATGCAGCTTTTGGTCGAAATTGAGCAGTATTGGTACGAATTTTGCGGCGACCCGTCTCATGCTCTAATCATTGAAAAAAATCGAACGGCACGAGCCGATTCGATATGTCCAGGTCCTCAGCAACTTCTCTAACGGTGATTCGACGACTGGCCAAACCATTTTCTTCACTTCATCAATTTTTTCGTCTGTTGTTGAAGTGATCGGGCGTCCGGCACGCTTTTCGTCGTTCACATCTTCTCGGCCTTCTGAGAAAATTTTCTACCACCGATAAACGTTGATTTGGTCCAAAGTAGCTTCTCTGTATGACACAGTCAACATTCGGAATGCATCCGCGCTCTTAATTTCGTTTTTCACCCAAAGCTTTATACAGGTTCTTTGATCCATTTTTTTGAATAGGTAAATATCGAAGACGAGCCGAGACACGTGCAAGCAGAGCAGCTGCCCACAATTAACTGAACATTCAAAATGGCCGAACTCGTCGGCGTTAGTGAAAGACATTAGTACCTACATATCGCCACACAAAAATTGAAATTCGAATATACGTCACTGCGAAAATTCAAATTTCACGTGTGCGTTGGTGCGTGACTACCATTCGGAAATCAGAGAGAACGTAGGTTCGAATCTCGGGGAAATACCAAAAATAAAGAAAAAAATTATCCAATAGCGGTCGCACCTCGGCAGGCAATGGCAAACCTCTGAGTGTATTTCTGCCATGAAAAAGCCCCTTCTACAATCATGTGGCGTTCGGAGTCGGCTTGAAACTGTAGGTCCGTCGATTTGTGGAACAACATGAAGACGCACGCAACAAGGAGGAGATCGGCCAAACACCCAAAATGGCTGTACGCGCCAATTATATATATATATGGGACGTTCCACGTCAACCGGTACACTAGCCGGTCAAAAATTCTATGGGACCGATTTTGAAGTCCAAGGTCTCAAAAAGATCGTCTGAATGTCCACTATTGAAAGCCATCTGGCCCATTGAGAAATTCAATATGGCGTCCAAATTATGGCGTCTAAGCTGACTAAAAATTAGAGTTTATTTAAAATCTTGTGAGCTCCTAAGAAAATCAGGAGCAATGAAAAAAAAGTAATACTGATTCTTTATGTACTTAGGGTCGCAGATTACGATTTCGGAAGCAGATTTCCAAAATTCTAAATGGCGGACCCAATATGGCGGCCGAAAATATTACAATAATTTATTTCGATTTGTTTAAAATGTATTTCTAAGGGGTTTTTGGGGTCGCTGATTACGAATCTGAAGTCAGATTTTTTAAATTCAAAATGGCGGATGCAATATGGCGATATAAAAAAAAAAACAAAAAAAAAAAAAATATAAAAAAAAAATAAAATAAAATAAAATTTTTTTTTTTTTATATCGCCATATTGGATCCGCTATTTTGAATTCTTGAAATATGACTCCAGAATCGCAATCAGCGACCCCAAAAACCCTTTTAAAACAGGTTTCAAAAAAATCGAAATAATTTTTTTATTTTTGAGCGCCATATTGGATCCGCCATTTTGAATTTAAAAAATCTGACTTCAGATTCGTAATCAGCGACCCCAAAAACCCCTTAGAAATACATTTTAAACAAATCGAAGTAAATTAATATTTTCGGCCGCCATATTGGGTCCGCCATTTTGAATTTTGGAAATCTGCTTCCGAAATCGTAATCTGCGACCCTAAGAACATAAAGAATCAGTATTACTTTTTTTTCATTGCTCCTGGTTTTCTTAGGAGCACACAAGATTTTAAATAAACTCTAATTTTTAGTCAGCTTAGACGCCATAATTTGGACGCCATATTGAATTTCTCAATGGGCCAGACGGCTTTCAATAGTGGACATTCAGACGATCATTTTGAGACCTTGGACTTCAAAATCGGTCCCATAGAATTTTGGACCGGCTAGTGTACCGGTTGACGTGGAACGTCCCATATATATATATTGTCTTGTTACTACCTCAAGTCGAAGTGGGAATAATGATTGACAATATTCCATTTAATTTGGTTACAGAAACTTTTTTAATCCAGTATTCGTTATGGAAATGACATGGAACACGTCAGTTGGCTACCACGATTGTCAATCAATTCGCCTGATTTTTTTACAGAAACACAACAAGTGAAATAGACGTTATTGCGACAGTTTCAAAAGAGAATAGTTACAGCAACGAGCTTCTTCTTCTTCTTAATGGGCGCGATAACCGCTTACGTGATTTTGGCCGAATTTAACAAAGCGCGTCAGTCGTTTCTTTCTTATGCTAACCGGCGCCAGTTGGACACACCAAGTGAAATCAAGTCCTTCTCCACCTGATCTTTCCAACGCAAAGGAGGCCTTTCTCTGCTACCACCAGCTGGTACCGCATCGAATACTTTCAAAGCCGGAGCGATTGCATCCATTCGAACGACATGACCCAGCCAACGTAGCCGCTGGATCTTTATTCGCTGCGCTATGTCTATATCGTCGTAAAACGTATACAGCTCATCGTTCCATCGCCTGCGATATTCGCCGTTGCCAACGTGCGAAGGTCCAAAAATCTTGCTCAGAATCTTTCTCTCAAACACTCCAAGCGTCGTTTCATCGCATGTTGTCATCGTCGGAGCTTCTACGCCATACGTTAGGGCGGGCATGGTGAGAGCCTTGTTGAGTGTTAGTTTTGTTCGTCGAGAGAGGACTTTACTGCTCAGTTGCCTACTTAGTCCAAGGATGGGGGATGATTCCAGGTGTAGAAGTCCACGCAAGTGGGCAAAGTTACTGATCGCCATTCACTTGGGAGTGGCCAGTACGATTTTTCTGCATATGGTTCAAGCAGCTCACAACGTCCGGGCTTAGCCCACGTATCCTCTGGGTAGCCTCCGAACACCCGTTGACAGAAAGCGGCAATAACGAAGCAAATAAAAACAAAACGGATGCTATCAGTGCGTACTAACAAAACAATCGATAATAACGGAGTGGGTGGGCGAAGAGCAACGGCAAAATAAAAACAGGAATGATTTATTATATTGTTGCAAACACGAAAATTCCAAATCCGATTGAGAACAAGAAGATGAATTCGCGTTGATACCGGTTGAAGAATATAGTTTCGTAAAGTATTTGTCCTTCTCTGTAAGTTGTTGTACCAATGCTGATTTATACATAGAATACCTGTTAGATTCTGCAAGAAGTTGAGCAATTAGAAGGGCATACACAGTCATCGACTGATACTCGACGTGTACGGTTATGTCTACAGTGTTCTGAGTGATTTTCTTGCGTTCGCCTTTGTGTTATTTTCGTGCAATTAGCAGTGTGCAAAAACTCTTTATCTTCTAAGGTACGAGTCAAATACTCCGTATAGAGAACAAGCGATTGCTAAAGATATGCCCCCTGGGGGACCGCCTCTTGGGGATAATCAGTTCGCCCTGTTATTCACAAGTCCTAAGCCAAAAAGAAAAAAACCTAGTTCAGTTAATAACTTTCCAACCCTCCCCTCAATTAAAAAAGAAAATCCAAAATACTTTGTCGCCAGTGCAGTTAATTCAGAAAAGCCATTAAGTAAGTACTCATGTTTCGCTGTGCATTAAGCTCTCAAAAACATAAGTTCTGAAATTATAAATATTTCTGAAATAAGAGATGGAAAACTATTGCTTTTTGTTAAAAATGACCACATTGCTCAAAAATTTTTAGCTACCAACACCTTTTTTGGAATTTGTGACGTAAAAATTTAGCTTCATAACAACCTGAACTACACAAAAGGTACAATTTTCGCACCGTGTCTCAATGATATTCCAGACAACGAAATTGTTGAAAATTTCAGTGAACAGGGTGTCGTGTCAATTTTCAAATTCCCTAAATATATAAACAACCAAGCAGTCCCAAGCGGAGTTGTGCTTCTTACGTTCGATTATTATCATTTGCCTGAAAAAACCGATGTTTCATGGTACACCACCAAGGTAAGACCATATTACTCAAATCCTATGAGATGCAAAAGTTGTCAACTTCTCGGTCATACGACAAAACGATGTACTAAGGCCCCTGTATGTGATGCATGTGCCCTTCCCCCTCACTCCGCACTACCATGTTCACGTTCTTTTTGCATAAACTACTCAGGTAGTCACTCTGCCTCTAGCAAATCGTGTCCTAAGTTCATACAAATGAAAGAAATAATAACAATTAAAACAGACAACAAATGCTCCATGCGTGAAGCAATAAAAAAACACAAAATGCAAGTACCCCCACTCTCAATGAGACCTCCACTTCCTTTGCTAATGTAGCAAAAAATAATAACAACACTATACAAACAAACAATAGCCCTATTCAAAACACTCCACCTGAACAAACAAGCTCCAGAAGCAACAACAATGTCAATAGCACAAACGTCAAAACAAAAGAAAATAAAACCACACTAAATGAAGTAAACATGGCAACAAATACATCAGTCGATGACTCAACAACTCACGATATGATTTCTTCTCTTCTCTCCCACCGTACATCTCCAGCATTAACCTCTTCCCATCCGCTCCCATAATTGATCCCTCTCAAATGATAGAATAAGTGATGCAGATTTTGCAATGGAATATGAACGGTCTCCTCAAAAATTACCCAGGCTTAAATATATTAATTAATGAATATTCTCCCGAAATTATTTGCATACAGGAAACACATCTTCCACACAACAAAAAGCTCCATGCACCTAACAAATATGAGAGTTACTTCCACAATAATACTCAAAATACATATTGTAAACAAGGAATTTCTGTTTTCATAAAAAAGTCACGTAATCACAAGCAAGTTCCGATTAGTTCCCAATTATCTGCAATAGCAATTGAAATGGATGTTGTTGTCCTTAATGATGGTCAACACACTCATTTTTCTACACACGGAACATTCACGCATCCCGACATTGTCCTTGCTTCCACAACAATAGCTCCTAAACTCTCCTCCTATACAATTGACGACCTACACAATAGCGATCACTTCCCCATCATCACATCCCTTTCGTTCCCCAAATTTTATAGCATAAAGCCTAGCGCAAAGTTTCTGACAGAAAAGGCAGACTGACCAAAGTTCTGCACCATCTGTACATCATTGTGTGATAGTAAACCAGCTCGCCAAAATATAAATGCCGAAACATCTACAATAAAAACAATTATCCGTTCTGCTGCTCACCTCTCTATCCCTCAAACTAACCCAAAAGTATTCTCAGCCAAACTGCTTTATTGGTCGAACCTACTCACCATTCTTAGAAATAACAAAAAGCGCTTATGGACAAAATTTAAACACAACAGGTCCAACACTAATCTAGTAGACTATAAAAAAGCCAACGCCGCATTTAGAAAGGAATTGGTGTCTGCCAAAAGACACTCATTGGAAAAGATAACGGAGAGTATTAATCCATCCTCGAATCCCAAAAAAATATGGTCGGAGATTAAAATCCTAACGGGTTGTACTCGACGCTCCGATATCTCTCACATTCACACAGACCAGGGACCTATTTACTCACCACAGGACATCGCTGAAAAGTTTGCGCAGACATGGTAATCTTATTTCCATAGCACTAATTTCCCTTCCAAGTTCAACTCCCTGAAAAATCGAGTCCTGACGGAAAACTACCATAAACCATTTCCCTGCTCAAAAGCCCAAATCATTGAATCTTGTATTACAGTTAATGAATTCGACTCAATCATTTCGACACTTACGCGCAAAACTCCTGGTGCCGACAAAATATCCTATCCTATCCTCAGAAATATCCCTTATCCCCTTAAAAGTAGACTTGTAAACCTGTTCAACCAAATTTTAACCTGCGGAACTTACCCTCAACAATGGAAAATTGCCACAATTTTACCCATCCCAAAACCCAATAAATCCACCTCCTATGTAGAGAATTATAGACCAATATCGCTCCTTCCCTGTACGCCCAAAACTTTAGAGAAAATACTTTTTACCCGAATTATGTGGTACGCCAAAGCAAAGGGACTTATAAACCCCCACCAATTCGGCTTTCAGAAAGGGTTGGGAGTTATGGACTCCCTACTCTACTCCGAACATTTCGCCTCTTCAGCCATGGCTGCTCGAAACCACACATCCGTTTTGAGCTTGGACTTCGAAAAAGCATTTGATAGAATAGGAGTACATAAAGTTCTTGATGAGCTAAAATGTTGGAAGATTGGTACCAAAATATACAACATTGTTAAATCTTTTTTATCAAATCGGAAGTTTGTTGTTTACGCAAATAAGCACAAATCTCAAATATATAATACAACCTTCATAATGGTACACCTCAAGGCTCACCCCTTTCTGTAACTCTCTTCACAATAGCCTTCAACAAAGTGAGCTCCATAATCTCTTCTAATCCATTTGTTGACCACTTCATATACGCAGATGATGTTTTAGTTTTCACTAAAATAAAAGACCTGAATAAAGTCAAAAATGTATTCGTAAACATTTTAAGTGATATCAACGTATGGTCTGAAAGTTCTGGTGCCAATATTTCAGCAAATAAATGCTCCCCATTCCATATATTTATGTCGTAAACATAATTGCGCCTTTCCCTACATCTCCTTTTCTAACACTCAAATTCCCCATTGTAACACTTTAAAAGTATTAGGTCTAATATTTGATAAAAATCTAACATACAAAGAACACTGTAAATCGGTTAGATTAAGCTTATTCTCTAGATTAAACATTATAAAATTTGTATCTTCTAAACATTGTTTGTGTCATACGAATTCACTTGTAAATATTACAAAAGCCCTTTTGTTATTAAAAATCGATTATGGGCTGCCGATATATGTTCACTGCGCCAAGACCCACATCAAACTACTCCATGCTCCGTACCACATCGCAGCTAAAAGAAGTATTCGATCTTTCCCAACCTCGCCAACAAAAGTAGTACTTGCAGAGGCCGGATTGCCTGATATATCCTCCAGAATTGCACGTAATACTATGATGTTAATTCCTAAGTTGTTTCACGCCCGAAATGACTTATTGCTAACACAAGTTAAGACCGTCATTGAAAAACCAATCACAACGAACAAACCTTCCACCATAATGCGTTGCTTAACCCTATCGAAACGGCTCCATATCATATCAAGTCCGTCATTGGTAGAAACAGCAATATTTCCGACTTGCTCCTCGCTTATACCATCACTTATTAATGTATCACAAAAACAAACCAAAGACTCTACCAGCAATAGTGAATACCAACAGTTACACAATGCAGCCCTTGAGCCTTTCAAACGTGATTGGGAGATAATATATACGGACGAATCGAAATCCGGCACCAGTACTACGTTTGCTGTGACAAATAAGTTTGGTGCCACCATTGCTGTATACTCCTTGCCCTCGTACTGCTCGGTATTTACAGCCGAAGTGGCTGCTTTACTTGAAGCAGTACTTTTTGCCTCTCGCTATGGAAGGAAAACTGTAATTTGTACCGATAGTAAATCCGCCATCGAAGCTGTTTTCAACCAATTAAACGATACGCCAATGATCATGAAAATTCGCAACCTTCTATTTCAGTACACCAATCAAATTAAGATAATCTGGGTGCCCGCCCACGTAGGTATACATGGTAATGAAATGGCGGATAAAAGAGCAAAAGAAGCCAATAGAGAACCTCTGCATATGGCTGACTACCTTACCGAAAAAGATATACGCACATTTGTAAATAAGCATCTAAGAGAGACGTTTTCAAGTGAATGGCGCACTTTTAGCCATTACTACAAAGGCCATAATCTCACTGGCGGAAAACCTACTTACCCCACCAGCTCAGCGTGTAGGAAGATAACTGTATTCGCGCGTCTCAGGATTGGTCATACACTCACAACTCACGTTCATCTCTTGAATGGCATCTCCCGACCAAACTGCGTACACTGTGGATCTCGTGATTTCAACGTGACTCACCTCCTCGATTACTGCTAAAATTTACCACCAATCAGATCATCGATATTTGATAACAACAAACCATCGGATTATCTTGCACAAACAGTAGACTGTCATATAAAGGGTGTTTTTTTTAGAGGTTAGGTTTTCAAGATGAAATAAAACGTATATAATTTAATGTTATGGCCAAGAATTTAGCTTTATTATAAAGATAAGGGTTTGCCATTATGTTTTAAAAATGATTTCGGGCAAGTGGCCGCCGCGGCCCAATTTTCGACCACTTTTTGCAGCAATTGGGGCCGTATGTCAGCAATAACGCGACGAATATTCTCTTCCAAGACGTCAATCGTCTCGGGCTTATCTGCGTAGGCAAGCGACTTCACATAGCCCCACAAGAAATAGTCCAGCGGTGTTATATCGTACGATCTTGGAGGCCACGCCACAGGTCCACGGCGCGAGATAATGCGCTCACCAAAAGTTTCCTTCAATAAATCGATTGTTGCGTTAGCTGTATGGCATGTACCGCCGTCTTGTTGGAACCAAAGGTCGTCCACATCAACATCGTCCAATTCAGGCACGAAAAAGTCATTAATCATGGCTCTATAGCGCTCTCCATTGACTGCAACATTATGGCCGGCTTCATTTTTAAAGAAATATGGACCAATGATTCCCTCTGCCCATAGAGCACACCAAACAGTGACTTTTTGAGGATGTAACGGCGTCTCAGCAATGGCTTGTGGATTATGTTCACTCCAAATGCGACAATTTTGCTTATTGACATACCCATTCAACCAAAAGTGAGCTTCATCGCTGAACAAAATTTTCTTCGATGCGTCGCGTGAACCGAACCATTATTTTCGTAATAAATTTGCACGATTTGCAAACGTTGTTCAGGTGTAAGTCTATTCATTATGAAATGGCAAACCAAACTGAGCATAAATCAAGTGACAGCTGTCAATAAGACCATCTACGAAAAAAGTAGTGCCAACTTGAAAACCTAACCTCTAAAAAAAAAACACCCTTTAGAGCTGATTGCAAAATTTGTTACACTTTGTAAACTTAATATAGTATAACTCCATAATTTTTTCTAACAATAAAAAACAAATATATACTTAACAAAACTTAATTAGATTTAAGAGCCTGGACTTAATATGCCCAGCAGTTATAATGTCCGCTTCTAAATATTTTTATTTGCCTGAAATGTTAATATTTTCTTCTTTAGTTATAAATTCTCTTAACTCATATTAAACGATCTCTATATAGTTATAATAAATATAAATTAATTTTTACTTAAGCAAAAGGTCCTAGCAGCCAGTGCTTTAGTATTTAAGTGGAATAATTATTTATAATTGTTTTTCTTTTAAATAAATAAATAAAAAAAAATAGAAGGGCATAATTGATGTGTAATGCAGTATCCGGGGTACCCAGTTACCTATCCTCCGGTAAGTGCACTGATCAATACCGCTTTGCGCGATGGGAAATCAAGTTCTACTTAAGGAATACTACAGATCTAGACCCGGGGGGTACCGAATTTACCTTCACCTTCTCTAATACAGGGTGTCATGGTTTCCATTGCCAATGGTTTATAATCTGAGGCGTTTCACTCTATTCTAACGGGGCCTCCCTGCTACCGGTCCACCTCCGGCGGCAACGGTGAACTTTGTGGGGCACGGGGTCGCAATCAAACGTTTTCTTCCACTTATCATACTTTACTTCTGCTAACTGAGAGATCTCTAATAAGTAGGTGGCCAAATAATCAGACGAAAATGAGAATTAAATATAAACAAGAAGCCTAGGACTCCCGCACGGGAAAAAGTGTGGACACGGCGAAAGCCTAAATCCTAGCTGAAGGGGTTCGGAAGAAACGTCTCCGTTGACCCAGAACGACCGCTTTAATAAGCACACCAATATGACTGGTCATATGTTCGGGCAAAGATAGTCTTCGAGGCATGCAGGTGTTGACTTTCTTGGAGTTCCAGGGACTAATGACCACTATCAGCGTCCCTGTCGCCCCACAACTTTATATAGAGGTACTCCGCCTGTAACGACACAGCGGGAAAGACGCGTTGCTCCCAAGGTAATTTAGAGGTTGAGTGCGATACCCAAAGGAGATCTCACGCCTCATAAAAGGATCTCCTTGAAAGAAAGAAGAAACTCTCATCGCGGGCGATGAGCACAAAGTGGGGAAATGAGTCGATAAACTCTTTCCTCACTTTGTACGGTCTTCGGCACCGACGCAACCGGCTTCTAAGAGACAAAGATCTCTGGACAATATCCAGAATGAATCCAAGAGACCTCGGTTTTCAGCCCACCCACAACGCCACCAGGCGAACATCAACAGGAGACATCTTGACGTAAATATATCTCTTACCTAATGTGCGAGTTGTTGTGGTCATGGTGAAGCTACGTTACGCTGGTTTTGTTATAGAATGCAACTCCAGTACAATAAAAATTCTCAAGAGAGATGAGCGACTACCGCCTCAGTCAGACAACCAAAAGCGGACCTGCCGAACAAAATACGGGAGGGCAACACCTGAGCAGGCCTCTCCTTCTGACACCTTAATTTGAAAACGATCGAGAGGTACCACGATTAAACCTTAGGGTCACTTTCCTGTGGATTTATCCGACTCCGCATTGGGCACCGAACGCCACAAGAGAGTGCACTCCTAGTGGAAAATTCACGTCCTTGTGGTAGTAAGAAACAAGAAAACGTGGAAAACGTAAAATCAGAGCTTGTGTTCGTACGAGTATTAAGAAGAACTTTTCTATTATCTCAATAAAGTAATGCAGTTTTTGGAAAACCGTAACGTACAGCAATCTTCAAATTGACCTTGAAAAATTTCACACGTGGTGGACAGTGAATAATTTACATCAAAATATTCAAAAATGTTGTGTTGGGTCATATTCTAGGCACTAGTCATTACACTTTCAATCACAACTTGGATGGCAAGATTGAAAAATAAATAATAAAAATAATAACTAACGATTCGAAACTAACTTTTGTGTAGCATGTAGACCATATTGGGTCTAAAAAATTTTCAATGATTCCGAAAATCGAAAACAGGTCGATGCCAGAACATCGAAGATAGGTCGAGAAAAACGGTCATTGCTTTGTAGCATGCCCCTCTTCTATGGGGCCACTATTTGATGGCCATGTACCATCCATAATACAATAATACTTCTTCCAATGTAGGCCTACTCTTAAATAGTTAGCTAACTTTGTCTATGTGTTTGGGCACAGATACATTCCTGGAAATTGAATTACGGAGAAGCTGGCTATGAGGGGAACGGATCTTAAATCGGTCATTTCTGCTTAATATGTGGACATCCCTTTATCCTCAAGCAACCTCTGGATCAGGCCGGTATACATCGCGCAATTTACGAGATGACTTGACAGGTTTTGTCTAGAAGGAATGAGTACAGAACCAGGTCCCTTGAACCTAGACTCTGGATCGAATCGTTAATCGCACTTTATCAACGGGTATTGGTACTTTATTCCTTTGATTTGGGCTGCTTTTTCCACATGAATGCTTCCTGTTAATGCAATCCTCCACTCAGAGAGTGAGATTAGCATCCAGGGTAACGACGGAAGCAAACTATTCGTGGACTACAGTACATTAACTCGGTGAATTAAGAGTCTTACCTTGAGTGAGGCAGACGACGTATTATCGTTGAAACGGTCTGGAAAAACCAAGGTTGAGAAAGATGTGGAGATGATGGATGGTCATTCCTCTTCCTTAAGAGCACTAGTATCTAAGGTAGAACCAAAAACGGTAAGCCTGATGGGAACAAGGACAGTGAAAAGCTGACCCCAAGCCAGTTGAAGAAATGTAGACAAAATGAGAAGAAAGCTTTGGATATGGCCAAGATGAGTACTCAACATCCGTTGGTATCCGACTTTGCACTCGAAATGACAACTCTTAGTAAAGAAGAAGAAAGTGTCGGGGTCATAATCGAGAATACCTGCACGCTCGATTCAACTAACCATATGCCAATTTCTTGATGATGATGATTGAAATACATTGTGGAGATGATGGATGGTCATTCCTCTTCCTTAAGAGCACTATTATCTAAGGTAGAACCAAAAACGGTAAGCCTGATGGGAACAAGGACAGTGAAAAGCTGACCCCAAGCCAGTTGAAGAAATGTAGACAAAATGAGAAGAAAGCTTTGGATATGGCCAAGATGAGTACTCAACATCCGTTGGTATCCGACTTTGCACTCGAAATGACAACTCTTAGTAAAGAAGAAGAAAGTGTCGGGGTCATAATCGAGAATACCTGCACGCTCGATTCAACTAACCATATGCCAATTTCTTGATGATGATGATTGAAATACATTGCGACAAAAGTAAAGTTCAATTTTCCAAAGACAGCCTGTGGAAGAGCATTGGCAAAATATAAACCGTAATCCAAGGGGACGCATGTGGATGGTGGTATGCTCTACTGGGTATTCCCCGATAGTTTCTGACCGAGGAAACAAATATGCCAGCCTCCGAAAATTGTAAACCCATCTAAAGTCGCTGCTTGGATATCGGGACCATTTCGGAAACCAAGTAAGGTCCTCAAACGTATTAGCAACAAGACCGTGGGACTGAATACGAGCCCATGGCGTATACATATACTCATACAATAAAAGAGGAGAGACTTTTAACTATGGAAAAGGCCCCTTTGGTGGTGAGCATTGTCGAAGGTTCATTGGAATTCCTTCGTTTGTTTTGATAATTCAGTGAATCGAGTTTTGGATGTTAAATTTGTAATCGATAATCTGAAGAATGTATTTACAGTAATTACACCTATAGCATGAGATCTTGACGTTTATGGCTTGCTTCAGCTCTTACTAACAACACATTAACATTTAATTATGCATTGCGTGATTTTTTAGGTTTTAATGATCTCTTATTTCATATAATTTGATAATTTGTTTACTTCTAAAAATATATCTAGGTCCTTTTGAACTTTTTGATCTATCTTATTTGAACTTTGTCTACATAAAATTCCATGTAAAAAGTGTAAAGTTTATATCAAAACAATTAGATATTCCAAGATTTCAAAACATAACACTTTTAAAAACAGTTATTACGAAAAATCCAAATCCACTAGAAATCATATATTTTTCAATAAATATCACCACTTCCTAAAGAAGTTTAATTCATTAAATAAAATATTATACTAAAAAGTTCTCGGAGCAATCGCCAGGTGACACTCTAAGCCATTTAATTTGAGTTCTGTTTTTTGTTAGGTTCTCACATCTGTGATTAACATCCCTACCAAAATTTTATGTTCATTGCTTGACACTTGTAAAAGTTGTGCAAAAACCTTGGAAATGATGGGGAAATGTTTAGGTAATGATACTCGACGGAAAACAAATGTTTACGAGTGGCATGAACGCTTAAAAAGAAATCGTGAGTTGAAAGAAAAGTTGACTAATAACCCCAAAATAACTATCAGAGAGCTGGCAGAGGATTGCATTGCTTAGTTAATGATTTGGGCTTGCGCCGTGTTTTTGCAAAGTTGATACCAAGAATCTGAATTTCATGCAAAAAAGGGACCGAACTGATAACACCAAAAACATGATTTCCAAAGCTGAATTCGACCCAACATTCAGCAAATATGTACATCATGTAGACGAGGCGTGAGTTTATGGGTACGACATGCAATCCAGACATCATGCGAGTGGAGAGCTCCGAGTGAACTAAGACCAAAAAACCATGTCGTTGGATTACAGTGGAGAACGGTGAAGAAAAAATTTGCGGAAAATAACTCGTTGATTTTGCATCATGATAACGCACCGTCGAACAATGCCATCGATATTCGTGGCTAAAAGTCGATAATGCAAATAGCAAGAAAGAAAAATGGGGGGAACTCCGGACAGACTTAAATAGGGATCCCTGGGGACTTGGGTACAACCCCAACCCCCCAAGATTGATCAAGCCTCGACTGGTCGCGGCCATAGATAACGCCAAGGGACTATCAGCAAGACGCGGAAAGCCTACAATAGGGGATATTGAAACTGTCATGAGCAGGAGCTATAGGGCAGTATACAATCCAGAAGTATAGTCCCGCTTGCCACCTTAGATGTAAGGAACGCTTTTAATAGCGTAAGATGGGTGGACATATTGGCCGCCTGAAAGCTAAAGTTCAAAATTCTGGTATACCTACAGAACATATGTAATGACAAATTATTTACAAGGTCGCAAGCTCGTCTATCAAACCCCAGAGTGTTCTTGTTGTATAGACGTCATATCCGGACATGTGGAACATTAGTTATGACGAGATATTCAATATAGAAATGCCCTATAATACCTTTCTAATTGGATACGCAGACGATATCGCAACAGTCATCACAGCGCGAAACTCTTAGAAAACTTAACCAAGTTATGATAGGGATACAAACTTGGTTAGATTCACGTGAACTCAAATTAGCCGCAGAGAAAACAGAGCTAGAACTTTTAGCCAAGAAGTACATCTCGTTAGAAGTTAGCAAACTTGCTGAAATACGTTAACCACAAAAAAGGTTCTAAAGTACCTAGTCATAAGACTGGACTCTAGACTCAACTTCTGGGTCCAATAAAGCAAGCAGCAGGGAAAGCCGCTAAGATGGCAATTCCTACTCAGTAGACTGATGGCAAACATAGGGGTCCAACCGAAACGAAACGAAAAATAATGATGGCTACCACGCTCTCCGTTCTACATATTATACGGAGCTGTGGGCAAATGTGCTAAAGGTAAAGCACCGATGCAAGCTCTTAACATCGGTACAACGAATGGCAGCCCTTAGTGTTATGTCGGCTTACCGCACAGTATCAGGGCCAGCTGAATAACTAATAAAATAGAGGAAAAAGTTGTGGGCTTTGAAGAAAGAGGGAATGGAAGAAAGAGTTAGCAATTCTGCAGCGTGGGAAATAAGCGATGAAACGCTAAGGCTATGGTAAGACCGCTGGATTAACGAAACACGCGTCGTTATATGGAACAGCAGGAGCTTCTGTGAAGCCAATTTTTATACAACGTAATTGCTTTCGGGACACGGGTATATCCAGAAATACCTGCTCAAAATAGGGAAATACGAACACCCCATATGTAAATATCGTGACGCAACTGAAGATGACACTGATCACTCCTTTTTTCAATGCAGGCTGGGAACAAGAACGTCGAACGCTGGAGAATGCAGTCGATCACATAACCACTGAAAATGTAATCGGCAAGATGCTAAGTAGCGAGTAGCGAAGAAACGTGGGAGATATCAGTAGCTTCGCGGAAAGAGTTCTCGGGATAAAAAAGCGGGACCTGGACGCAGGCACATAGGCATAGACCCTTGTAATGAGGAAGACGTCACTCTGAAGTATTGAGAAAGCGGTTCTAAAGTTGGCGACGGTTCCAAACGAGAAGGGATTTTTTAGTCTCTGGACATACCATTGCTGCGACGGCAGCTTTGATGATGCATTCGGTATTTTCAACCCCCTCATCCGCAAAAAAAAAACAAAAACAAAAATCATTATTCGTGAATTTTTGACCAAGAATGAAACGAATACCATCCAACTGCCATCGAATTCACCTAATATAATCATTATTCGTGAAATTTTGACCAAGAATGAAACGAATACCACCAACTGCCATCGAATTCACCTATTATGGCTCCTTGCGACTTTTTTCTGTTTGATTGAGTCAAAAAACCTCTACGAGGAACACGAAGAGAAATAATGGAAAAATCGAAAACGCATGTGATTGCTATTCCAAAAATAGAATTTCAGAAATGTTTTCAGAACTGGATCAAACGCTGGCATAAGTTTTCGGAGGCAAGGAAAACCGTATCGGCCCACACAAGAGAGTTATTTAGCACTCAAAAATTTGTATTGATAGGTCATCCTTACAGTCCCGAATTGTCACCAAATAATTTCTATTTGTTCCCCAACATCAAAAATGAAATGTGACGTCATCGTTTTTAGACGCCTGAAGAAACTTTTGAAGCCTTTAAACAACCACTTCTAAGTGGCAAAACTACTTTTATTACTTTACCATGTTTTCTTTATTGGCCACAATATAGTTATAAAACGTATACTTAAAAGATATCTCTTCATATAATGAAAGCTCATCTATAAGTATAGTATATACTAATGCCATTTAAGATTGCACAATGCTATTCATCAAATGATATTTTATTTAATTATCATTAGCTTGATCCTGTAGTGAGAGACTCCAAACCAAATATGATATGCATCCGAGAAACTCATATTCCATACCATAAAATTCCACTACTTGGGCTACCTTAACAGCTATTTATTTCGGAAGTCGGTTTAGCTGCGTGTGAAGTATCTAAAGGGAGATTTTTTAAGAGCTATAGACAAGTTTTACAAAAAAAAAAACACAAGTAAAATTCAGAAAACTTTATGAAATTTTGTGTGTGGCATCTGGCACCATCTTGTTGAAACCACATGTCATGCAAGTCAAGCTCTTGCATTTTGGGCAAAAAATTGTTGGATATCATTTCACGGTAGCGCTCACCATTCACAGTTACGTTAGGATTCGCAGCATCTTTGAAGAAGTACGGTCCAATGATACCTCCAGCCCATAAACCGAACCAAACTGTGACCTTTTCTCGATACATTGGTAGCTTTTGCAATTTTTCTGGCTGATCTTCACTCCAAAACCGAAATTGTGTAAAGTTTGTTTGAAAAAAAAAAAAAATCTGGTCACGAAGTTCATAGAGCGAAATGTTGAAGAAGACGCCGAAATACCGATTCGTCGTCGTTCTCAACTTGATGGTCCTTGTCCTTCAACTACGTGGAAAAGGAATCTTAACTTACGTGCCTATAAAATACAGCTTAATGAGCATCGTTTGCGTCACAAATTGGACTGATCGAATGGACCATATAACTCGCAGCCGCGGATATGACGGATATCATATTCAAAAAATTAATGCAATGAAACATCTACAGAATTATAATAAAAAAAAGTTCATTCCAACAATATTACTGTTTTGTATTGTAATTTTAAATTCCTAAGCTCTTAAAAAACACCCGATATATAATATTGGCGCTTACACCCTTTGTTAGGTGTTTAACCAAGTTCCTACTTCTACTTGTGGTGCGCATCTTGTTGCCACGAATGAAGGCATATCCAGTTTTATGCCCCCTCCGAACGGCAGATGGTTTTTTTACAATTATACTCGGACATTTGCAATTGCCTGCCTGGTGGCGACTGCTATTAGAAACAACTTTTTTTACCATTTCCTGTTCCATATCAGGTTCCACCTTTCCCCCTCATTTACAACAGTTAACACTTACATACCACCTAACCAAACATTTTCTGTTCACACCGTCCAACGCTACTTCAAGGAGATTTCAATGTTTATAGTCCATTTTGGGGACAATAAAAAACAAACATCCTTTATATACTATAAAAAAATCGTTGGTTGACGTTGAGATCGCAAAAAGGACATCAAACACAGAATTTACAAAACAAATAAGCCTAACCTCCACACTCAAAAGAAATCTGTGCTTTAATAAAATCCCTTACAGGCCTCCCACCAATTTCTAACACAACCACCCATCTTCCAAACAAAAAGATAATTTCCTGCTCATCAAAAATTGCCAACGTCTTCAAAAAAACTTTGTCGGATTACGCAAAGGATTCAAACTTCCCATGGAATGATATCAGTAGCAATATCAAATATAAATGCCGCCCAAACTAACGGGCCATGCCCGAAGTGGTTGATTTTACTCATAAAGACTTCTTTCACTTCTTAGGCTTTAGAATATATGCTGACGAAACTTTGTTTTGTACCAAAGTCAAAGAAATAAAAAAAAAGTACAAACAGCTCTGTCTATCCTGCTAGGAGATATGTTATTAACTCCTGCGAACAATAATCTCCTAGGATCAATTTTATCACATTTGCTTTTTAAGTAAGGAGACAGGATTATAGTATTAAATTTAGGGGGGTATATGTTTTATGAAAAGCATAGCTAAAATTATGATGGGAATTTGAAACGAAAGACTTATCAATTGGGAAGAAAGCAATAATATTATAACCAAATATCAAGCAGGTTTTAAGAAAAAATATTCGACAGTTGACAATATATTTATAAGTACTGTAGCATCAATTGCCCACATAAAATTTTGTGAAAAAAGAAAGTGTATGCCTTTTTCGTGGATTTTAACGCAGCTTTTGAGAAATTCCGAAACAGCTACTGTCAGACAAATTTATTATTTGTTCGGGTGTAAATCGTGTGACCGCGAATGAAAAGAGAATTTCCAATGTCTCCCTTCCAGATGTCTCCGTGTGTAAATCGGCACTAGGCCTGGACGACACGGCGAATTCGAAAGGCGTAATCTCTTAGTCTATCATTCTTAAGTAGAACTTATTTTTAGCTGTAGTGCGAGCAGTGCAAAGTTATGCTATGCAGCGCAGGGTTTCACAATGTTTGAAAACGTTGACAAAGTGCAATTCAACTGCGTCTGCAATATTGCGTCTTCCTGGCAATACACCATCATACTGTATATTTTTAAAAATTAATGCACTAAATAACCATTAAGGTTATATAGGGTTTTTTAATAGGTGCGCTTCAACTTTTTTCCGATAGGGAGGACGAACTACGCAATATTTTTTGTTTTTCGCTTGTCATTTGTAAACTTCATTAGTATACATTTCATCATGGAACGCTACACACTTGAGCAACGATTGCAAATCGTGCAAATTTTTTATGAAAATAATCGTTCTGTTGCTGCTACTTTAAGAGCATTACTGCCATTTTACGGTCCATTTAACAAGCCGTCCCGTTTTGGGGTTATGTGAAGTCATTGGTCTACAGTAACAAGCCGGCGACGATTTCTGAGCTCAGAGCCAATATTGAACGCGAAATTGCTGGAATTTCGGCCGATTTGTGCAAAAGAGTGGTCGAAAATTGGGTTCAACGATTGGACTTCGTAAAACGTGCACGCGGTGGTCATGCCAAAGAAATCGAATTTCATACTTAAATGTATATGTTCAAACTCGATAATAAAAAAAAAATTAGTTAAAAAGTCAAACCGTTTGTGTTTTATTCAAAAAAGTTCAAAAGTTGAAGCGCTCTTACTGAAAAACCCTATACATGCTTGAATTACATTTAGGATATATTTATAAAATTTTATTTGAGTACGGAAATGGCAGCCTACATCATAATATGGCTAAATGATATTGGAAACACACATATTTTGGGCAAAGGCAATATTAAATTTAGGAACAAATTGTAATATTACTTGGGAAAATGCAATAGAAAACAGTATAGTTTGGAAAGATATTATGAGATTGCTTGTCGAAAATCTAAACAAAATAAGAAAGAGAAAATGTGGGAAAAGGTGTTAAAAAGCTCTCGTATATTTAAGGATTTCGATCGCTGTATTATATATGTATAAATACAGTTTCAAGCCAACTCCGAACGGCAGATATTTTTATGAGGAGCTTTTTCATGGCAGAAATACACTCGGAGGTTTGCCATTGCCTGCCGAGGGGCGACCGCTATTAGAAAAAACTGTTTCATAATTTTGGTGTTTCACCGATTTAAAAGTATATAAAATAATGTGGATCTTTAAAGAAGGAAGGGATTTAATATTCTTACACATAAAAATCTAAGCTGCACTGTGAATGAGACAGGAAACATAACTCACTTTATGGAAAAATGTCCAATATTATAAAAAACCAGATATAGAATCAAGTAACAAAAATTAATTTTAAATGAATATGAGATATAAGTTAATATGCAACCACCAATTATGGGGTTTTAACCACCAATTTTTGTATTTTAGTTTAATTCGCTCATTGTAATTTGTTAACTCTCAGGGTATTTTAATGATATAATAAAATTCAAATTGTATTTAATTTGCCTGAGAGTCAATGTCGTATGTTATTTAATTAAGTTATTTCTAGTGTCTAAAATGTATAAATATTTTTATTTTAATAAAGAGCACTATCTCTCTATCTATCTAGTCGAATTTGTACTGGGTTTAGCTTAGAACCGAGTTTAAATTTAAGTTCACCACTAGCTGAAACTACAGTAGGTGTTAAGGAAATTAAAATCAAATGCAATTTACGAATGTATTTGCATTGTATTTAAAATCAAATGCAATTTACGAATGTATTTGCATTGTATTTAATAATATAGTTTAGAATTGAATAAGCTTAAAGATTATAAGATTTATCTGTTTCTCTGTCGAAATCGCAGTTATTCTAGAATCTCTAAGTTGATTGTCAAGCTAGAAATTATATCCTCAGCAAAGTCTGGAGTTACCACGAATGGTGTTTGGACTCCCTTGCATCCAAATAACTCCAGTGTTTGAGGGTTCATTACCTCCACTCCACGCGATAAATTATAAGCCAAATACTCGAAAGACATATTCGTGATTTTTTAATTTTTCTATAATTCTTATATTCTCGTTTGAGTTAACCGCATCAAAATTGTTGTCGCCTAGTTTGCGATAACCGATTTGCTAACTAAAGCAGTTTTTGTTAAATCTATTTTTGTTATGAAACGAGTTACCGAAAGCAAAATCGTCAAAATTGTGATTAAAGAAAGATAACTATACGAATATTGTTAAAATATGTATGTAACTGAATTCCATTACTGGATTCGTCACATGCCGACCCATTCGGCTACGGCAGCCATTTTCTTTCGTTTTGACTAACTTGGTTCTCCGTGAAAACAATAATACGAGAAAACAAATAAAAGAAAAGAAAAATAAGAATTAGTTAGTTTGACTTCTTGCTCATATGTATATGAAGAACAGGTGTGTTAGCATCAACAGCGAATTTGGATTTGTGTTGGAGTTTAGGTCATTTTTTAATCAAAACAGCATTTACTCTGTTTGTTTAGAAGCGTCAGCCACAGGATAGGCCGCCTCGGGCACATTCCAGCATTGCAAATTTCCATGGGCATCGGGAGAGCATTACAAGATAATTCCCGTCCTCTTCCGATCTGCGCCGATCTCGAAATCTGTTGCCGAAAATTGATACAACTTTTTTGTCTGGCCTCAATGAAGTGCCGCAAGGTTTAACTAATCTAACTAAAAAAGTGGGTGTTTGCCCACGTTTTGTGGAACATTAAAAGTAGCATTGTAAAGCAAAAGTTTTAATTTCTATGCTTTTAAGTACTTTTTCTTTAGTATTAGCTTTGAAATAAAATAGTAGCTGACACAGGGTGAAAATCATACATCTTACATCACCTTCAATCATTGTTTCGTGATGAAAGAATGACTTCTAAATTTTATTTGTCATTGTGGAGGTAGGAAGAAAATGGAACAGCCGAGAAAAATAATTGCCCGAATGTCTGAATTTTATCTTAAGTTTTGGAAAATAGTCTTCTCTTTCTAGAATAATCTAAGAAGTTTCTGCTTTAGAAAATAGTGAAGCGCTATTATGACTTTTTTAGGCAGGACTTCATGTGTGCGAAATATGCGTATTGCTTTTTGAGATTGTTCTTTAATTTTTTATCTTCATTGGAGTATTGAAGTAAGATATTTTTTGACGCAAATTAATCTGCCCCGTTCCAGAGTTTGGGAAACATGAAATGCGTGTATTGAAACTCAGTCCTTATTTAATATATTCGTTTGGGGACAAAGAAATCCATTATTTTTTCGGTATATGGCTGTAGTGATGTTAAGGCAAAGTAGGTGTTTTAGAAAATGAGCCCGGTAAACACTGTTTTCGCATTTTTACGGATGGCTTCAGGACCGAGCATGGCTCCGGCTCTGCGATCTACGTGGAATCCAGCGGGACAAAACTACACTTTGCTCTTGGAATGTATGCATCTGTGTTTCAAGCGGAGGTGTATGCAGTTCAAGAAGCGATGAAATTGTTGTAGAAAAGCGATGGAGAGGCAGATCTATATGTGTCTGCAGCGGCAGCCAAGCTGCGCTTATGGCCTTAGACAGCCCTCCAACCACATCAGGGGTAGTCAAATCCTGTAAATCCAGGCTGAACTATGTCGGTATATATAATAGCCTGATGCTAATATGGGTCCCGGGACACGTGGGTATCGCGGGTAACGAGACCTCTGACTCCTTAGCTAAGATGGGCTCTAAGGCCAACTTCTTTGGCCCAGAGCCCGTTTTGCCACTCCCTTCTGCGGCCATCACAGTCACGGTTAGCAAATGGGTAACTACCACCCACAAGCGAGCTTGGTAGGCTGAGAGAGGACTGCAGATGGCTAAACTGATGTTACCTGTCATGTCCAATCGACTGTCGCAAACCCTTCTGTCATTAAGCAGAGGGGAGTGCAGACGGCTGGTTGGACTGATGACGGGCCACTTTATGTGGGCGAAGCTCATGGAAAGGTTGGGTATCTCAGACAGTGTACTCTGCCCAGCTTGTGAAGAGGAGGATGAGACGGCGGACCACTTCCTGTGTGTCTGCCCCGCCTTCGCTCCAATCAGGTTTGAGGTCTTTAGCACTGATGTGTTAAGAAGCGACCATCTTGGCTCCTTGGCACCACAAGATTTACTCAAATTTCTTCGGAGATCATGGACTTAATTCATGTCTGAGTGCTTCACTTGCTAGCTGTCCCGACAAAAAAAACAAGGTGTTTCAAAGTACCCAAAGTCCCAAAAAAGACAAGTCACAATCTATGGATATATTCGTATCCGAAAATCTTCTTTGGTCCCGATAAATAGTGGTTAAAATTCTTATTGTTAATTTTTATACATAAACTTCAGGAGATGCGTCCAATACAAAGTCACAATAAAAAACCGCTTTTAAGTACGGATTCCATTATAAATTTAAATTAAATAAATAATAAATTTCAAAATATACATATCTGAAAATCTGTTTTCTCTGTGGCCTGTTTATATCCAAAATGTATGAGGTGTTGCAAATTTTGTGCCGGTATACAAATGAACCGTAGTATGACGTTAACCACCTACGAGGGGTATTGCTTTAGAACAAAATGATTTGGCGGTACATAATTTTTCATTTAAACTACAACATTTAAGAAGAGATAAAAAGAAATTCTCAAATTCAATAAAATATTGTTTCTGCTTTTTGAATTGATTTAAGGTAGACTTCTGCTGAGGTAAATTAATGCATTCCAATCCAGAAAAAGTGTTTCATTAGCAAAAGGAAAACAAGCAAATAAGAATGGCAACGGCAATGAAGTTAACTATAGGAGACATATTTTTAATGTTCGTTCATTTTTTGTTTTTTGTTTTTTTCAAATTAAGTTTAGTTTTCGATTTGTTTCGTTTGCTATAAGTTTTTAGTGAAAATATTTAATGACGGTTGAAAAAACTCACCAAAAGTATTTTCAGTTAAAAACTGCAAGAGATGAAGATCTAAAAGAGGCTGGTTCGTTGTTGAGTGGCTGCTGGATAATTCTTTTTGTTTGCTAAACGCAGCAGCCGCAGCAGCAATCGCGGCTTCACTTCTAATACGAGCAATGGCGGTATTAGCATGTTCAATATCTAATAAGCTTTTTTGTTTTACGTCATCTCCGGTAGAAGCGCCACAAAAGCTTGCACTGCCAGCTGTTAAATCCTCAGGATCGTCGTCAGAATCGACACTTTTTTCACAAGTCCCAATATTATTCTGATTACTGTAGAAGTAATCTGGTCCACTTGCACTGTTACTGTTAGCGGATGAGGCACGATCATGTAGGTCATCTGGTGAAATTTTTACTCCGGCCTTGGCTAGTAAGCGTGAAGCTAAAATTGGATCAAACGCACATGGCATCGGTAGCACTGGTAAATCTTTCGTGGATATGCCTCGATGTTGCCGGGACATATGAGAATGTAGCGAATTACGAGATTTCGCAACAGTACCACATAAAACGCATCTGTATCCTGGGCAGACCGTATGCTTATCTTCTAGATGAGTACGAAGTGTGTGAGCAGATCTATAAATTTTGCCACATTTTGGGCATGGGCGTGGATCTGTTGCGCGCACACGTATTTCAACCGAACGCTGTGTTCCTGCACATAATAGAAGCAAAAAATAATATTTATTATTTCCGAAAAAAATCTGTTTTATTTTATAAACGATTTTTTACTAAGTATCCAATTGAGTTAATACTTAATAAATCATCCTGATTAGAACATTATAGCATTAGAACATCTCTGAGGTTTCTTATAAGCTGTATTAACAATATTTACGCATTATTCCTTGAACTCATATAACTTGTAAATATAATTGAATAAATGTGCAATAAGCTAAAGCTAAGTAACTGTTTTGAAATTTTTGGAATATCCTGCCAATTCTACAGCGCGGTTTTTTTTACATGATAATGTTACTATTAATTTGAATCTTAGTGCATAAACGAAACTAACTGAAAATTATTTAACATCAGCATTTAAAAACAATTTACTTATATACTACGTCAGTGTAAATTAATTAAAATTCAAGTTATACTAGCAGCTTTTAAATATAATGAATGTGATATCACGATTCGTAGTCAACAGGTTTTTTTTCGTATTTTCAATACACGGTTGGCACTTCACAACATTTTATTTTATTTGTATCACTAATACCATATATTCCCAAAAATAATGGATCCATTTTATAAATTACACTCCAAGTTTTGTACCGCCCATTTACGGAATCAAAATAAGAAAACCTGAACTTCGAAAATATATGTATGATGACCAGCGTTTCAAAATTTGGTCTCAAAGTAATTGTATCCAAATTAAATAGATATTGTTGAGTAATGTTTCTGGAAAACTTTACAAATATTTGATGGTTCACTACATATACAATCACAATCGAACTCAGAAGACCCAAGGTCCAACAACAAAAAGCGCCTTCTTATGGTTAAATTATATCAAAGGGGTAGCCGATAACTCACATACTGCTACAGATTTAGTCACGGTTACCACCTTTCTGTATTACTACAGAACACTACTCTATCTATGAAGAGTTTGCTCGGTATAATTTATGTTTTAATAGAAATATATATGTAACTGTTCAGTATTTCAAAATATGTTCTGCATTGTTTCTGTTTCGTATATTTCCAATTAGGTTAATTAAACGTCAATGGAGTTCGCCAAATAGTTATAAAAGTAATTGTGGTAAAAATGTACTATTTTTTAGTATTTACACAGTTCGCGTTGAAAAAATCAAAAAATAGTGATTCGGTAGATGTAGAATTAGTACAAAAATCTATTCGCAATCAGCTAGATTAAATAGTTTATTTTTAAGCCATCATTAGAAAGAATATTGCCACTTTTTAACCCTTAAGGGTGTGAGGGTTGCCTTTTATGTTTGGCGCCTTTTCAACACAACGTGTGAGCTGTACTTCGATATTTTTGCCGAAAGTTTTTAGCATAAACTTACATATAACGTACTGACTTACAAGCTTTTTTTGTTCTTTTTTCAGTGAGTTGAAAAATTCATCTCACCAAAAGATGGAATTAACTCGTGAAAATGTTCGTGCGATGATTTATTACGATTTGCGACAACACATTTGGCCGTTAAGAAGATTTGTTCTCGTTGGATACTGCATGGATTAACAATTGCTCCCAAAGGGATTTGTGTTGATTGGTATAAAGAAATATTGAACAAATTCAGCCGCGGTTATTTAAAGCACGTCTATGGTATCGTAATATGTGACGAAACTTGGATCTATGCATATAAATCGGAAACAAAACAGCAATCCACGTGTTCCAAGACGAGCTTAATTCAACAAAAGTTGTTCGCGGATGGATCATCTCGCCTGGTATTTTGGATAGTCTGGTCATGTTGAAATTATGCCACTATAGAAAATTAAAATAGCCAATTCTAAGTGGTACACAACAATTTTCTTTTCAGAGAATTAAGGAAAATCAACCGCCGAAGACAAATCATCCTTCACCAAGACCAAGCTCTTACGTACCACAAGAGGGTTTTTGAGAACTCAAAAGTTCGAATTTATGGGTCATCCCCCTTGCAGCCCTGATTTGGTACCTAGTGATTTTCTGAAAATCAAAAATAAAATGAGAGGTCAACGCCTGAAGAGCCTTTAATCAGCTGATTTTGGAGGTATCCTCTTGTGAGTGGCAAAAGTACTTCGAAAATTGGGTCAAGCGAGTGGAGAAATGTATTGACTTTCAAGGAGAATATTTTGAAAAACAATACATCAATTCTTATTATTACTGGGTTTCTTTGGTCTCAGAACAAATGCCCAACAATTTTGAAATAAGTTTTTAATGATCCCTTCGCTGAAATCTTATTTCATTTCGATTATTGCCAAGCTATTCTTTTTCACAACTTTCACAAGATTGAGTCCCATTGGCATTAAAAAGTATGCCACTTTATATAAGATAAGATAGTCAGAAACCAACATAACTTTTGTAAACGTAGCAAAAGTTGTTGAAATTAGATTTGCTCACCAGGATCAAATGCTCCAACAGAAAGAGTTTGATCTGTTTTTGAAAGAAAGTCATAGTCTCATGGAAGAAATTTGTTCTGTTGAAAAATACCAAAATAAGTAGCGCTGATCCCTTGAACAAGTTATTGGGTACTACTTTATTTTTCTTTATTGATCTACTTTTCTTGTACGTAAATTAAAAGCTCTGTAACATGAATTTCAAACTTTTTTCGATTATGCATTATTTGCATATGGAAGTAAATGTAAACTGAACATTCTAAGATAGTTATGGTGTTTTCTTTTCTCGGATCCTAAAGCGTTGTTCCCACTTATCGATCAGAATGAATATGTACCCCCATAAGGTGGGATACTTCTTCCTTGATAGCGTAATGTAAAATTCTTTACAGGATACTCCTCATCAACCTTTATATCCAACTTGGAACCATTCATCATCTTATTACATAACCGGTCCTTGATTCCAGATGTTGTTCACCGCTCACTTCTTCGTAGGGATAAGTCAGAAATTTCAGGAGGAAACTTTTATAAGCATTTCACAAATTTACGTACAATAGTGTAAAGACAATTTCGGCGAAGTCGACGTTGCCCTCCCAATTTGCGTGGCGTCAGTTCTGAGAATAAACAAACAAAGAGAAGAGAGTTGCTTGTTTACGAAGAGGAAGAGTAAGCGAAAGCAAGTGGAAAGTGCCAAATGCAAGAAATTCACACATTCACACACTCTCTTGCCACGGTGTCATCGGCAAAAAAGTGCATTTGGAGGCATTTTTGTAAATTGCATTTTCACAATTAAACACGCGGTACTTCGTTCTCATTAGTTTTTTTTATTTTAAAAGTCACAAATCTTTAGATCACAATGTTGGCAAGCTATTCAATGAATATTCACAAACAAGTAACTTCTCTTCCTTTTGCTTGTTTATTCGCAGCACTGATGTCATCGGCTGTCAAATTCGTGAAAAATGAAGTAGCGGTTTTTAGAAGGCGCCACTTCTGTATTTTGCACACCGTGATCTGGAAACACCTACATGTTTGTTATCAACATATCTACACTCTAATAGTGCGTAATCAAACGAATTTGTTGGCGAATTTTTTTACGACGACGTCCGCTGGTCAAAATTCACCGCTGAGTGAAGTATGTATGTTTACACTATAATGCTACTATTATTAATCTTAAAGAGAATTTCACTATTTTAATAAAGCATTATAAAACCCATTAAAAAATATAAATTTACATAACAAGCGGAAAATGCAGATAACTAAATAAAGGCTAATAACAAAAAAAAGTATATACAGCGATTCAAACATTTGTTCGCATGGCTGATCAGCCAAGCACTATTTGTAAGTAAATAGCTCAATAAATATTGCCCGAAATAAAACAAATTTGGTGTGTAATAAAAACAAAAAATATTTTATTTTTAATCTTGCGTATGAATTTAAAATCGTGCCAAACAATCGTCCATATTGTCCATTTTGTAACATTCTAGTAAGTATTATTAGTTGTGGAATTTACTAAAAGTGACAAAGAGATGATGAAAAAGCAGTTTTAGCAAAGCTTTTTGAATTGGTGGTAAGAAATGGGAAACTTAGCGCATAAAAGAATTTCTGAGGATATTAAAAACTTTATTATGAATTTTGGCAATAAAATACAAATTTTGGAGAGATTGCTGGCATATAAGAATATTTAGGTATGTATGTGCGAAATTTTTGAATTCTACTGTATCTATTCGTATAATGTATCATTCTCACGAAAGAAGAAACCCTTAACTTCTTTGAAGGAAATCGAAAAACACGTAGAATGTACTAGAACGTATATTAACAAGCCCCTAGAGTATTGAAAAACGTGGCGAAAGCAATTAAGGGTTGTAATACTGTGAAGCACAGAGGAAGTGTACAGCTTGCGGTAATGCAGTACAATGGCTGTATCGCGTGATCAACTATCATCATATCAAGATAAAGGAATATCAATACTAAACACTGTGGAGTAATAAAAGGAGCAGTAATAAGGCCACTTTCCCTGTTCATTGTCTTATATTACAATGTTGGCCATATTCGATGAACGTTTCAACAGCTGCTTCTTTGGAGGAACTTCCAAATATTTAGGGGCAGTTATCTTCAAAATATTAATTGCTTGCAACATTCTTTTTTTCAAGAACTTACGGTTTAAATTTTAGTGGAAAAAATACATAAAATCGATGAAATGTCATTTATTTGTGCATACAAAATTAAAAATGCCTGAGTGAAGTCGTAGGTTTAATCCATATACTAATGGAACAGTTTCAGGGATGGTTCATTTAAAATCTGTACGCAATGCTGCGGGCCCTGACAGACTGAATGCTAGATAATCAAAATAAGCCACATCATAAAATTATACAACAGTGCATGCATATGCCATACCAAAACACTGGACTAAAATCGACATCGACAGCTTAGAAATAACAATCATGAATTACTAACGAGAGGAAATTACTTGCGAGAAAGTTGCATCTTACCTCATGCACACAAAAGGTCTCTTCTATTCGCTACTTCTGTGCCCGACTAACTTGACGAAAAATTTTCATGCGAAAGCAACAACAACGTTATCGAGCAATATTTCCCGCTAGGAAGTATGGTTATTTATGTAGGTATATAATTGGTGCATACACCCTTTGTTAGGTGTTTGGCCGATCACCTCCTCCTATTTGTGGTGCGCCTATTGATGTTGATGCACAACTGGAGGGACCTACAGTTTTAAGCCGATTTTCTAAACGCAGATATTTTTTATGAGGAGCTTTTTCTTGGCAGAAATACACTCGGAGATTTGCCATAGAGTGCCGAGGGGCGACCGCTATTAGAAAAAACCTTTCCCTCATTTTGGTGTTTCACGGAGATTCCAGCCTACGTTCTCCCCGAATTCCGAATAGTAGTTACGCCCCAACCCATTCGGCTACGTCGGCCGCGAATGGTTATACCTCATAAATCTGGTATACTATAACTCAATGCAAAGCAGCTCTATTCCAGCGCAACCAAGATATGTCAATTTATACAATTTGCTTCAGCTAATCGCCACTTGAGAACAAATATTCACTAACACAAACCCAATTTCACTCCTCTCAGTCCCTTCTCTTGAGTCAATATCCCTAATAACAAAATACCTCAAAAGAACCAATCTTTACCATAAGATTTAAAATAAAATTGTATCTACTAAGTTTAAGAATGGAAGTATGCATATGTATATAAAATTATCGAGCTTAAGGCCTCGCTGCTATAGCTCCTAACTTAAAATAGCTTATAAGATTTATGTTGTAAGCTAATTTTATATAAATAAAAATAAATAAATCGCCACTTGCTAACGCTGGGCGAAAAGAAGAGGCCTAAAGAATAACAATACCAAGATCTGAAAGAGAATCACTACATTGCCATTCAAAATCTACACAATAATCAAATTCCAAAATTAAGATAATTTTTCCACAACCACATATCCATAATTTATTATTTAAAAAAACCGGCATTTCGCTACTTGCTGCATTAAGAAATTGATAATTTCTCCTTTTTCGACCGATTAAAGATTTTTAGACGGTTCTACAAGTTCAGTTTTGTATACTAATTAGGAGTCGCTGACACAAGAATGAGTTTCATTTATTTTTCCGAAGAAGCATTTTTGTGATATAGGCAAAAAATCTGTTTTCCAGGTCTTTTTACAGTACTTGCAAAAAAACTCTGAAAACGCGAAGAAAACTAATTCGAATATATTTACATCGTTGGAAATGACACTGAAATCGTTTCAATTAAAAAAATTAGGAAATTTTTAGGCTTTTTCGGAAATTCTTCTTTTTTTATCCCCTATTTTTGGTTGATAAACTCTGGAAAAAGGTAATAAAAAATTTTGAGATAAAAGATGCTACGAAATTATGAAAAATAATGTGTGGCGTTTAAATTCAAGTTTTCAGCTTGTGAGGGAAAACATATTTTGAAATGAAAGAGTGTATGGACAAAAATTGAAATTGCTTTATGCACTTTCTATAAGTTTCTTTGTCAGTAATTGGAAAACGGCATCTGCCTTATTTTTGTTTAGCCTTTATATCGAAAACGATTATTTGGAAAAATAAATGGAACTCTTTTTCGTGTTCAGTGACCCAAAGTGTGCTAAAACAATTTTGTTAACGAGGTACCACTTTTTAAGATATTTAATACCATACTTATTATTTGCCTCGACGTATGTTAAGAGCTAGCCCCCGACACCATTAATTTATAAAAAATAGCATCTTCACTTCCCAAAATTACGCACGTATATGCGCGCATATCAATGAAGTTCTGCCTTCATAAAAGTTCACGGAAATCACAAAATATTAAAGTCTTGAGGTGTACCAGCCTCAACAATAAAAAAGTTTTACACAGATATTAATAAAATTTATGTATCAAAGTTGTATGTGTGTAGCTTATTTTTAACTGTGAATAATAATAATAAATTAAATAATTAAAACTCAAATTTTACAGGTTTAAAGGCTTAAACTATACGAGTATTCCCATATGCCGTGCCGTATGCTGAGGGGTGATTTTGGTGTTTCGCTGAGGGGTCATTTTGGTGTTTCGCTCCCACAGTGGGTATCGTACATATGTAATACCGAATGGTAGTTACGCACAAACTCATTCGGCTAAGAAAATTGAGAGTCCAAAAAGTCTTTACTAAGATCGTATTTAATAAACTACGGTTACCTGATGGTCTCCCTGCTGAGACGCAAGTTGCTTTATCTTCAGGCCCTGCTTTCCTCCAGTACTAGCTTCTCCATTATTTTTACCTTTAATATAATTAACGTCGATTTATTCTACATTTATCTAGTCTTTAAATATAATTACGTTGTAGGCCGGATTCTAAATAAATAAATAAATAAATAAAAAACTAAACTGCCAATCACTCACATAACCATTGCGCTCAGAACCAACTACTCGTACAATACATTTGATGGAAGATTCAAAAATGGATAATAAAAACTGTTTTACTTGGCTACAGAGAAGAGATCTTCATACTGAAACAGAAGTATTTTTAGTCGTCATTCAAGATCAAATCAGAAAATATATTTACATATGAGAGTTTTCAATAATTTAAAAAACAAAGCTAAGGTAGCGTGAGTTACTGTAAAGAAGTTAAATAAGGGGTAGAGTTTACACCTCTGTAATATTTATAGGTTTAATAAAATAATAAATTACAAGGTTTATATCACCCCTATCGTCTAAAATTTTACAAAGCACAATTTAGGAGAAAACCGCTGACCACAGTCCTCACAATTTACGAGAATACTCCAATTGTGAAATGAATTTATTTCGTAAGGGCTTAATCGTGGGAGCCGGCCGGATGCTTCGGGCAGTAGCCCTCATTGTGTAGCTTAGAAATATATTGTGTTTCAAAAAATTTTATAACGTTTAACTAACTTTGTGTATTTAATTTCCCGGCTCAGTTTAACTACTTTAGTTTTTTTAGCTCAAGGATCGTTATATAACTAGATACATATTCGAATACATATACTCACATTTGTGCTGCGGCAGAGTGATAAGATTCCCTCGTTGTTGCAACTGGGGTTGCTTATAACATATTCATTTATTTTTTGTAAAAAAGCCTCTCATAAATATTAACGTATAAAATAAGTAAATTTTTACACTTTTCTTACAATACTTTAGTGGGACAAACATCAGAAAACAGAATTATGTAGGTACATATTCAGGTACATAACTACACATGTGCTCATAAAAGGAAACAAAAAACACGTTCAATCAAAAACAAAAAAAAAGTAGTAATAGTAAAAAAATCTTTTTCAAATTAACACAAATTAAGTAAAAATTAAGCCCAAAAGAAGACGTATAGTATTCGGTAAAATTAGAGCTTGGATCTAACATAAAACTCCCAAAGAGTGCTCATCATTTTTGAAGCACAAAAAGTGCATGCAAAAATATTATACCCTGTTGCATGATAGTATTTCATGGCAGCCCAATAACGTTAATTCAGACTGCGAGATACCCGAAGTTACCACAGAGGAAGTCCTCCTTATTATGTAGCGCTTTAAAGATAGAAAGTCGCCTAGGTCCGATGCAATCTTACTCTGGATATTTAAACGAGCAGTGACCGCAAATACCGAACGTTTGTACACATATTTAATGAGTGCCTTTCAGACGGTGTGCTCCCCTATTCGTTCTGTTGTCAAAGCCGCTAGGCCACTCATCATCATACCACCCAATATGCTAGACACTTCAGGGAAGTTGTGTGAATGCATAATGTTTGTCAGGGTAATAGTAGAGACCTGTTACAGACACAAGTCGCTTTCAGAAAGCAACGACCAACGGTGGATGCGGTCAAAGTAGCAGAAGACGCAATCAGCGGATAAAGATGGAAATTGTTTTCCAAAGAATACTGCATCTCAGCTGGATGCATATTATTAATATTCTTCGCGAATTAGACATCCCCGAACGCACCCGAAGAATTATACCAAATTGAACGACACAGATAACGGAATTAAGGAAAATAAAGCGGATTTGCAAACTGTTCAATCCAGAATAAATAATCATGGTTGGCAGAAGCAGGTCTTGAACTGGCGCATCGTAAGACGTTGTCCTGATAAGTAGCAGAGAGGTTAGATAAGTGGCAACTATACAAGCATCAACGTAGGCAACTGTATGTAAGCCTCATACATAGTTATCTTCATATTAGGGGCGGAAATCTGGTCTGAAGCTCTTAAAAAGCCTTACTATATGTGCCCAAGAAATAAGATCACTGTATCGTTTCTTTGCTGTAAAAATATATAGTGCGTTCCGAACAACCTCGAAAAAACTAACACTGGTGATTGGAGAACTTTGTCCCAAAATAGCAAATAAGATGAGCTATGAGAAGATGCATGCTTTGATAAGAGCGATGAGACCGTGCAGCTAGCGGTCGTGTTATCCCTCGATAACCAGGTGGATAAGTAGAGGACGTGGAAAAGTGGATTTCCACCTGACCTGATATGTTTTAAATCTTACTTAGCATGATGACGATGCACACTAAACCTTATGTGCAGGGGATTTTGTTGAAGACACCAAACATTCTTTTTTTGTCGATCCGCAGTTTTATCCGATCCGAAAGATACGACTCAAGCGTTAAGGTAAGAAGGCGATTTAAGGCAGAAATCCTTAGTTCCACGGAAAAAGACAAATGAGAATTTTCACCCATATCTGCAAAAACAAAAAAAAAAAAATGGTGAACTTGAAGATGAAGAGAAGCAATACGTGGGAAACAAGCAAAGTGCTGCATCAGCTGAATCACGATGTGCAATGCCGGCAAGATTAGAGCAAGTGGAAAAGAAAAAGATCAGAGAAGGGAATTAAAAAATTGAAATTAAATATATTGGAATTAATTTAAGTCATGCCACTAACATTAATTTTCAGCAATAAAACCTTCTTTAAATTGCATTTAATGATTTAATAAATTGAAGATATAGCATGAAATAATGAGTTGTCCTACTACAAGTACACTGAGTTGTATTAAGGCAATATTATTTCGACAATATTATATACGCAGTAGTACAAATTTATATAAGCAATAATTTATTATTACAGGAATTTTTGTCTTTAACAACAAAGTTATCCAGACACAGTGGGAAAGTGGCTTCGATCGTCCTGCTATACTTAGATGTAGAAAATAGCAAAGAAAGAAGTAAACTTTGTACTTCACAGTTTCAGAAAGTTTTGGATAACATTCCAGCGGCTCGGATCGATGCCAAAGAGGGCACAACAAATGTTGAAATCCTAGTAGACATATTAAATAAATACTTTTCTCCATAAAAAAATTGTGCTTTCGAAAGGCATCTGTTTCGATATTTAATTGAAACCGAAGTGTCAAGCGCCAAAATATCAGTTTGGTAAAACCACAAAGAAATTATTAAAACGATTATCAAATCCAAGTTTAACTCTAACAATTATTTTGATACATTATTTACTCTGCATTTATTTCGGTATTTTGGTGTGTTTGTACTTGATTGAACTTTGAGAATTGAGATAGTGTCTCTATTCATTATATCTTATACATATTCTTTCAAAATGTCATGTGTTTATGGACAGAAAGTGGAACGATCGCAAACTAAAGTTTAGTGTGCAAAGTGCAATCAACTTTTCCCCTTACTTGTGTTAATATCTTATCAACGGATTTTGAATTTCTGGGCGAGTATCTATGCAAGTTGCGTGTGGCCGACCAAAGGTTCGCCGACTGTGGACGCTGGTTTATACTCTGTTCCTGTACAAATGTCAAATGTTTTTAAGCTTTGAAAGCTTAATTTAAAACAGTAAACACCATAAGTGTTTGTGTTGTTTTGAATATATTCCTAGCTTAGGGGCTCGCTGTAGTAGCAGAATAATTCACCATACCCTCGCAAGTGCAACTGATTGATATTGTTGTTGTAGCAGTTCATCAAACCCTGCCAGTACAGTATAGTCCCCGAACGTCATCGTCTAGCTCATCTAACAATAGACCCAGGAAACATACTGCTCCGACGGGTTAGTTCGGGAGGGAAAGAGAATGATAGGCTTAAGAGGGTAAAACTTAGAAAGTAAAAATGGACCGTGCATGCCTTACGGAAGTACCCAACTGGAAGCTAGTTATTGGGAACACTACAAGTACGGAACTGGATGTTATTGATCCCGAAAATGGGAGTATATAAATATAACATTCTATCCTTTGTTGAGAAAACGTATAAAGCGTAGTGGGTGAGATTTATTAGTCAATAATTTATGTTACACATAATTGAGTTGAGGACCAATGCGTGTACCAAGCTTGGGAGTTTTATTAAGTCGTTACCGAGCAAACCTATTTTTTAATACTTTAATTGAGTCGTATTTCGTGTTTTATGTTCATCATTTGTACCAAAAGTTAATTTTGCATATTATGTATAACAGGTTTCTATCTTTTTTGAAGGGTGGGTGTGGTTATTGACCCATTTCGTCCATTTTCCATACCAAACTACCTTGATCAAAGAGAAATATGTGTACCAAGTTTAATCAAAATATATTGATTTTTGATTAATTTATCGTACGCACGGCCTGACCGACAGACAGACGGAAGAACAAACATGGCTAAGTCGATCATTCTAAAAATTCTGAGCGTTTTGGTATATATTGAAGTGATTGAAGGGTGCTGCAGATCTTTGAGAGGAAATATTTAAGTTATATTAATTTTTAAAATAAGTTTTTTGCAATACGGCCTTATTGAGTTATATGCCCATATAAGCACATATCTTGATTCCTTTTAGCAGTTACATACAACCGTTATCTGAGGAGACTTATTAAATAAGAGTGCATAAGTGCGTACGGGTATGAAAACAACACCCGGAATGCCGAACCAAACATTAATTGGCTTCCTTAATTTTAGCTTCCTAACATTATCTTTACAGAATGTTGCGAACCGAATAGTAGCACTTAAGCCTGCTGTTGTTAGATTCTCTGCTCTATTAATTAAAAACCGCCCTGCCTTTGCTCAGCTCCTAAAAATAATTTTTTATAAATCTCGAGCTTAATCTTCTATATGAGCGAACAGCAAGTTTCTAACTCCGATTCTGATAAGCAGCAGAAAGACAATGTTCCCAATCCACAAGGGGTGTTCTAGGCCCACTGCTTTTGGTATATTTTATTATTGAAATAAGTTTCTGTTTTCCTTACTTAAACATTTTTTACTTAATGCGGATGACCTTAAACTATTCACTCTGACGGTACTGTTTGCCTATATCCAGCGACTGCGTTTTGAGACGTTTTTCATAATACCTATAACAAATGTTTATGTGCATCGTTGTGTTCAAACTTTGCTGCTTTTATACGATTACATCTCAAATACTATGTACAAAAACTTTGCTCCACTCTAATCTAATATGTGGTATGTAGGACGATTTTCTGCATCAATTCTTTTATATCTATATATAATATAATATATATACCTATATAAGCTTAGCAGCTGAGTCGCTTCGTGTGACATCAGTTTATAAAACCTAAGTGAGTATGTAGTATTGCACTAAAAGTAGTTTCACGTCCAGTAACGGGTGGATATATAGATTGAAATAGCGCTTTAGATTGGACGCATTTGCTCACGAATATCTAAATAATTAAGATACTTTTTTGTGCATTTGTTATTTCACGATTTTATCGAAAAGAGTCCCGAATTACTAAATCTAAACATATGCACCAAGTGCAATAAAATCATATGTAAAGGGCACAAAGAGAACGAAAAATGGGCTATAAAACTGCACACTCAAAAATTTTCTGAGTAGAAAGTTTGAAATTTTGTTGAATTTTTTTTTTAATTCGCACTAGGTTTGAAAATCTGATATATATATGGGTTTTTCGTAAAATCAACTATGTTAACCCAAAATATTAAAATTATATAATAAAAAAAAAATAGTTAAAACTTGCCAAGAAATCCCTGGGCCATAGTTATGAAGCGCATTTTAAGTATGTATCTATGTATATGTATATGCATTTATGTAAAAAGAGGGTTGAGGTTAGCTGGCGTGATTTCAGGGGGGGGATTAAGTGAGCTGAGTTGAGTTTTGGTGATATGAAACGTTCTGAGTTTTTCGATCAGCCAAAAAAATAAGTCATGAAAACTAATTTTTATCATTCGTTCATTTTTGCTTTTATCGAAAAAAACCAATTATTATAATACTTGCATGAAACATTTAGAACTCCAGAAAATGTAATGACTATGTATTTATTTTTGGTCAACAAAATATTAACTCACCAAATAATCATTATTTGAGAGCAAAAAAATAACACTCGAAAACTTTGTTTTGTTTTTTGCCAAAAACTATAACCCGATAGATGATTATATTTCTTGAACTCAGGAATTTATTATTATTATTTATATTTTTCTAATTTCAGATTTTAAAATCTCAAAACAATGACTAAATACAATTTGTTACATCGAAATGATAGAAAATATTTTCTCTAATAAGCGGCCGCCCTGAAAAAGCTCCTCGGTGTACTCGAGAAAGCAGACGCGACGCACTTATTTGGCGATGATTCCGTTGAAAATTATTTCCTTCCATTAATTCTTTTGAAACCAGTCTTTATGGAACGTTCTCAAATTCTAATTTAAATAAATATGTAAAATTTTACTAAGCATTACAATTCAAAAGTAGGACCCTGTCCGCTAACAAGCTCATTACAGCATGTAGCTACAGGGCTGCAAAGTAGTTCAGACAAAATAAAAAATAAAAAAGAGGAGCAAATGCAAAAATCAAAGAAATAACAACCACTAAAGCGGATCACAGAAAAAGTGTTCAGTGCCATCCGTCTCCTCCAAGCAAGACAGTCAGACTGGGTCCTCAATGATTCAAATGGAGGTCATATAATGACCCCATGGGTTGTGTCCTGTAATAATATCGACTATCAACCGAACGTCTTTCCTTCTAAGTTTTAGTAAAAAGTTTGACAGTTTTCTGTTCGGACTTGTCACAAAACACTTTGCAGTTCTGCAGCGTTCTAGACCGAACCATCGCTCTTTATGCAGATTGCATACATAATAGCTTATCCAATTCATGATTCCTGCAGAAATAGTTCCGATTATTGGCTCTGGCCCTTTTGGGGGAACCGCTGATCCACGGTTGGCCAATTCATCGGCAATTTCGTTTCCTTGCAATTTATGCAACTTACCATTTTTGAAATTTCGGAGTTTATACGTAGCGGAAAAATGGCAACATTCATACATGCCAATTATTTTCTTTCCGCGTTCAATACTTACTCGGCGGTGAACAGCGTGAAATGTAAATTGTCAACCGCTTAACAATGTGACGAAATGAATTTCAACTGATTGTTATGATTTTTTGTATGTTTGTGGCCCGCAAATGTAAATGCAAAGGAGGTATGAAAGATTAGCAGATTTGGCCTTCAGATCGCACGAAATCGGGCGAGAAACTACAGGTGCCCGCCATCGGGTACTCAGCAGCAGAACTCTCCCGCTCATTTCACACATATTAACACACTCGTTCAATCAGTCGTTGTTCAGACGGCAACGAAGTAATATGAGTGGTGACTTTGTTGATTTTGATATCCCCAACACAATCTCAGTTTTTTCGTAAGCAAACCGCTGTCATGCCCGATGACGTCAGCCAATCAGCGTATTCTTTCTAATTTGCTGACAGCCGGTTAGCGGTGTGATCTTGGCCACACCATCTGAATTCTTTTCACCATGATAGTGACTGAGTTTGTAACTCTGCAACAACGAAGTTAAAGTAAAGTAGGTAGAATGAACATGGCGGAAAGATTTTTAAAGGTGTACTACCTAGCAAACCGTTATTCTGCTCTGAGCGAATTTGGCAAATATGCCGACGTCATTCGGCCTGTGTTTCACAAAATTTAGCTTGTTGTAATGATATAGGATAAAAATCATCACAGCCAATGCTTATACCATTAGTTTATTTACAATCCTGCAAAGCTGCAAATTGTTTTGTTTAATTAAAATTGTAATATAGCTAAATACGAGTAGCTCAAATATAGCTAAATTTAATTTAAAACACAAAACTTTTCACGCAGCTTTGGACATTTGTATACACCGTATTCGTAAACAAACCAATAGTATGAACATTGGCTGATGATTTTTATCCTATATCATTACAACAAGCTAAATTTTGTGAAACACAGGCCGAATGACGTCGGCATATCTGCCAAATTTGCTCAGAGCAGAATACCATAAGCTAAATTTTGTGAAACACAGGCCAAATGTCATAGAATCCAAAGTTCTCCTGAAACATTTTTTTTCACCATACCTAACAAGCAAACCAGATACCAGGTTTGAAGTGGATTGAAGTGTATTTACGCAAGAATGACAGATTTACAAGGTCTACTCTTTAACTATGGCGACCAAGAAAATTGTGAGGTGAACTTCGGCTGCCACGTCACTTGGGAAATTCGGCAGACGAATTCTGCACGGTTATTTCACATGAACTCACACTCTCGTCCATTGGTTGATTCGTATATCATCAACACCATCTCAGTCGTTTTGTAAACACATCCCAAGTGAAGTCAACCATCAGCTGATTCCGGCAAATTCACTCAGAACCGCATAACGGTCTGTTAAAAAGCAATCCCTAAAAATCTTTTCTTTATCTACTTACAAAGAAAAATGGCTCCATTCGATATTTTCGATGTTTAGAAAGAAAAAAATCGGTGGTATCATTAAAATGTTTAGAATTCAATGCTACTTTTCAAATTAACTCATAACCAAAAAATATTTAGTTAAAAGCTGAGCTTGGTAATGCGACTTTGTCCCCACATTATTTGCGATGAGGTGCTTTGGTCATCTCTCACATGAGAGAAGCGGTAATGAGCAAGTCCAAAATGTTCACACAACAACAAGGTTGGTCACGAGGCCAAATAGTGTAAAGCCCACAGACCAACAGTAGCGGAGATGAAAATCGTAGTGAATTGTGTACCTGATCCTATCATCAATTTAATTTTAATTTTATTTTTGTATCCAAGGTTCCGGAGGGAGTGCATCGAACAGCGTCGGTAAAGCAACATGCAGAATTTGGGATACTGCGATAAGCAGGAAGAGGCTGAAAACGCAGAGATTGTCGGTGATGTAGCTACGATCTCGACCAACTGACAGATCATTGCAGATAAGTCCATGTTCTTTGATATACTCATTGATAGAGACGTATTATGTAGCGGTGATTACCACTGTAGCCGAATGGTGGTGATCTCAGCTTAAAACGTCATATAATAAAATGTCGACAAGGCGCCTTTCAAACCATCTTCTCAACTTAAGACAGCCGTTGACAAGGGGATACACGGGAGTCAGGTCTTGAAACGAAATTATTGGATATATGGAACGTAAACGCAAGACTAAAGATCAACTTAAGAGTGAAACGTGCAAAGCAGATTACAATCAACGAAACGGTCGACTATTTCGTATGTTATGGATGCCTGCCGATTCCATTCAAGCATATCTATATGAACCACTTTTGTCCTTTCAGTTATCAAATCTTTAGAAGAAATCCTGTCAATTTTTGGTATGCCGATTCGGGTCACATCCGATTGTGGTGCATCCCTTACGTCCACGAAGTTTCAAACAATAATCGAAAAGCGAGGCATACAACATATTAAGACAGCAACGGTTGATAATCAACTAAGTTACATATAAACTTATAAGTTCGCAAAGGTGCGAAAAAACAGCATTTTAACCATAAGCCAAGATTTTTGGAGTGCTGTTTCGTATCCCGATTCTTGTTTTACACGACAATACCATTAAAAAAATAATATCACTTCCCTGGTGTTTCTACTTCATTAATTTTTGCAGCACTGTGTGACCAGTGTTGTCGAACTGCAAATGATATCTTACTGTATACAAAAATATCCGTTACTTGTAATAACCCCCGAAAACGTGAAATCAATATACCTGGGGAGAATATGCTTCTGTCTAATAAATTTAGTACATTGATCTCATTTTATTTGTAAAGTAGTAAACTTTGTTTTACCTTTACAACTTTACCTCGAGTGCAATAGAGTGCCCACTTTTATCTAAATTATTTTTCCATGCTAGTCATACACTTTTTTAATATGGGCTGCATCGGATGCAAATATATAAATACAAACAAACTCAAAATAGTATAAGAACGTACAAGTTACAAACAAACAAACTTTCACATTTATAAATATATGTACGAGTATAAGATTATAGTTTATATTTCATGCAAGTTAAAATAAAAAGGGTAAAGTCAAAGGGGGTCTTCGGGGCGCCGAATGTCACATACCTTTCATTAAATAGCAAATGTAATTTACATATATTACAAATTTTCTAGGTATTCATTGTAGATTTTCATTTCACAATAAACCTGTTTTTAAAGAAAAATTTCTTGAAAAATGATTTGAAAAATCCTCCATATCTCTATTCAAATCAAGACTTATGCTGCATGGTAGCTATGATATTTTCATTAACGGTATTGCAAAACCGAATTTCCAAGTAATAAATTTCAGATCTGCAGCTTTTAAAACTACAGAATAATCCAATAAAATCATCTGTCTTATCAATCCGTAATATAAAATCTGATTGATAATAACAGGCTAAACTAAAAGACTTCGCAAATTATAATTCAAATGTCATGCGTATAGAAAAATATAAAGCCTTTACTTAAAAATCCGCAAGTTATCTTATAAATTCAAAATTTTTCGTGAAATTGATCTCGGTTCCAATAAGTGCTTAGTTTCGCCAATAAACAGACTCATTCTTATTCTATTAATTTCGGTGCATGCACTGATGTACGGGGTGGTTCATATAGTGCTTGTTTTCAATCATATGTCAGAATTTTTTTGGGCAGTGACAACTCTTTCCTGCTGGAAATCTTGACAAAAATCAATAGCATTATTCCACCGAACGAAATGAATCGCTTTATTTATTTATTTAAGTCTATGAATTACAATACCGTTTGGAAATATTTCAAACCAATTTCCGAAATCAATGTTGTATAGCTCAAACAGTGTGTTTATTGAATATAAATCACAATCATTTTTTTTTTTACCGAGCTGCGATTCAACGCTGTTATAGCCTAGACAAACGGTGGCGTTAATCAGGATTACCGGCACAGTCAATTCTGATTAAAATTGTGGTGTGACAGACGGTTGTCACGCGGATTATTGAACAGCTGATCTGTTTATTGGATAGTTTTGTCGGTAACAAATACGGCCATTAGCAGCCCTGATACTAAGAAATAATTATTTATTTAAAAAAAAATCTTAGATTTCTCAAACTGCTACGAAATATCTAACAATTAATGTAATTTCGAACATGTTAGTGCAAAGTTGCATTGCATCCAGCCTTTTTTTGTTCTTCTCTTTAAAAGATTTATTATTTTTCATTCACAATAGATATTAACTGCCATTTTTCGGCAATATTGCCTAATCCGCTTAAATTATGAGAATTAAGTCTGGTCAACCCGCATTAGTTGCACTTAATTCCTGAAATAATTCGAATGAAGTCGTTAATGCCGTCTTTATAGACTATTCGACTTTTTTTGTGTGGTGCCGTGAAGGACCAATGTTATGCATGCAATCTGTTAACAACTGAGACTGTTAAGGGGAATATTGAGTAAGCCATTTATGAGATAAAGCCAAAGACCGTCACCATGGTCATGGACATTTGGGTTAGCAATATGCGCTCCGAACAGGCCAGCAGATATAGCCACATGAATGAAATTGTGTTTTTTAAATAATGGGAATGGGTGCCCTTACGAATAAACCAAAAATATGGTAAGCCAAAAGGAATTTAGTCTTGTTATTTTTATTTGTATTTTTAATATTAACCTATATAAACCACCCTGTATTTATTTCACTTTTCGTTTACGCCGATTAACATACCCATTCTCATTTCTATTTTGTTAAAGGCTTACAAATAAAAATATTTGGCACAGTATTTTCAAACTGATTTTGTTTTATCTAATTGAAGCAAAAACGACTGAGGTGAATAAACACTTATTTTACGTATTGTAATTAGTCTCACATTTTTTTTTTAAATCCAGTCCACTAGGCAATGGTCCAGCAGACGAACGCATTACTTTCATTTTAGCCCATTGTTGGGTGTGCTTAATACGCATGTGATTCCGTACGGAATTCGGATGGGCAAACCGACGACCGCATTCTATAACTGGACAAATAGGGCTATCACGGGGATAGTGACCATCCAAATGCTGTCGGAATAGTTCCTGCTCTAACGGAGTTTTGCAGAGAGGGCAAGGCAGCACATAACTGTTATTAGTGCTATAAGTAATGTCATGATCATTTGAAACTGATGTTGGAGTCTCTGGCAAATCGGTGTCGTCACTAAACGCAAAAGTTTTAGCCATCAAGTTAGTATCCAAAGTGTTTTGGTGTTTAGTTGCTGCTTTCTGGAGTCCGCAAAGATATTCATATAACGGTAACTGTTTTTCATAACGATTGTTATATTGCTGTTGCTCTTCTTGATGAAATCGAGGGTAACATGGTTTTGGGTCATTATGTTCAAGTTGACTATTGTGACGATGCTGTTGATGTTCTTCCTTAATAACCATCTCTTGAAAAATAGTTGGTTTATTTTTTAAACGTGCAGTTTTTACCATTAATGACAAAGCTGTAGATTTTGCCACAAAACTATCTATAGATAAATTGTTTTGATCACCAGAACTGCTACTATAGCCGTTTTCTTTTCCAGGTATGTCTTCATATTTCGTATTCCAGAAACTGTTGCAGAGAATTGTTGAATACGGATGTGAAGTCTTAAGTTTGCTCGATATTTCACCAGGATGCGCTGTTGTATGAAAGTTATTTACTCTTTTGTTAATAACTTCGTTTTTATTAAAGTACTTAGGGCATATAAATTTGGCTATATGGATTATTGTATTAAAAAACTGCATAATCGTATCGTTTATATAAATCAGAAGGTAAATATGCGAAATTTCGATATCGTAAAGGTACTTTTTTAGAAACTTATTATGTAAGGTTGCCCCAAGTGAATTAAGCTGTAGTTCTAACATTTGACAACTCACTACAGGCACTATTAAGGTTTAGTCTTGGAGGTAATTCTCCAACGGATAAAAATTGTGAAAATTCACTGCAAAACTGAAAAAAAGTTTGCAAAACGGTTCAAAAAGTCGCCACGTGTTTTGGTCTTAACAAGACACATGCCTTTAAGGAGAGTATGCGTAAGTAGCAAATTAAAATATCAGGTCGTTTCGTGACCCTTGTATTTAAAAGCGAGCAGTACCTCCAACAATTGAACCTTCTCGCAGATTGTAGGATTTCTCGGTTGAACTTTTGTGAAGGGATAAATAAGTCTTATCTTTAATAGGATTATCTCACAATTGTGTAAAAAATTTATTGGATAATTCCTCAAAAGAGTGCACGTTTGTAAAAAAGGATGAGGCGACTATTGTACAATGACGGTTCTTTCGGGGTTACTTATTGTAACTTTCGTAAAAATAGTTACTTTTACTGTAAATGCAGATGTTAGATTATCTTGAGAAAATCTCTATTTAACCAAAAACAGCAATTGCAGTAATTGCTATTTAAACTTGACAAGACATAAATTAGAGATTATAGAAAATAATGAGAAACCCCTAGGGATTTATTACACAAAATCGGTCTTATATGAATATCTCAACTAAAAGTATTTGTTATAAATACCTCTTAGGAGGTATTACTACAAATTAAAATCCACTAAGGACGATAAATCTTACCTTGGTATCATTATCCCTCATATTATTATACTTCCAGAACCGATCAGTCACTGGCTAAAAACGAACTCATACGTAATTAAGATTAAGGTTTTTTCGGCAGAGGAAAATTAGCTGTATCTGGAATGTAAAGTACCTCTAATTTACTTTACCTTGTTCGCAAAGAATCTTTAACAATACTATACTATTTCATTGTGGGCTGTATTGATAATCAACCTCCAAGAGCTGTCACGTTTAGTTTCAGCCAAACCTAGAGTGGAACATTTAAAATCTTACACACTCGCATCAGCAAAAGGGAGCTAAGTATTATATGTATATGTATACATTTACTTGGGAGTTAAGGTACTTCAGTAAAAATATCACTCATATTGCATTATCTATCATCCCCAAAAAATTAAAAAAAATACCAAAATTAATAAAGTCATTTCCAACTTTTTTATTTTATTTAATAGATATACTTTACAAATTCCTCTTATCGAAAAAAAAATTGTATATTTGTTAATAAAGAATTGTGTTCCTCTTCTATATCTTCACCAAATGAACACGACGGGGCATTGCCTCTACCTGCTTTTTCAGGACACATACATTTTGTTCCATTACGCTTGGAAGGAGCATATACTATGTAAGTATCATATAATATGTAAGATGAAATTGAGATATGGGCCCAAAACAGGCTACTCTTACAAACTCAATTTGTTGAGAGTTAAACCCTGCCCTGGTATTCTTCGTTATGTGGGTATGTGTATTATGCTGCAAGAAAATACATAATAAATCAGAAGCAAAATCAAAAAGTACGCTTTCTACCAAATCTATGTAGAATTTCTCCATTTCGCTTTGCATGGTCCTACGTGGCCCCAATCTTTATGAAAACCATTTGGTCCGCCGAAATGAATTTTAGAATATTGTTTTACGCACTTGCTTCTCATATTTAAATTGTGTAATTATTTGGTGTACGTACTGTTTAGTTATATCTATACCAAGTTCCCCTTTGATTTACCTACAATTTATGTTGTTATTGGTTGCTAACTACTACATGTACACTTCACTTCGATCATCATTTGCGTATATACGGCTGCTACGTTTCATTAATACCATAGTTATAAGGCTGTCACAATGGGACTGTTCCGTCCGTTCCGGCAACGCATTTGACTGATGTGACGTGTAAAACGTATCGGGGTGCCACAGGGAAAGTATTGCCGCATATAAAAAATAGATGTTCTTGTCGTGAAAGCATATATAATATTTCGTTGTGTATGCGAGGTTTTTCTTGGTTGTGAAATGTATTATAAAATTAATGCTTATTGGAGCGAAAAGGTGTTTTAATAAAAATTATGGTGGTCGTAGATGGTGGGTGCCACCACAACTTCGGGATCGCGACGCTCATTCATTTTTCAGGACCACTTTTTATAGGCTGGCCTTTTCTATACTCTTTTAAGCTTTTACTCAAAAGATAAGGGTGCATTTGATTTGAATTAATCTGTGAATTCTATTTATTTTCTGCATTTAATTTGTTATAAAACAACACCATCCATAAAAATTTAAGCGATGCAAAATTGTCTTTCGCCGCACTTGCCGTACGCCAAAAGTAGAAAGTTGCCAGTTTTTGTCCACTCCGGCATGGCGTACGTCAGGTATGTGGCACCTACGACTGAAGTACGCATAATCTATTTTGTTGTCAGTCAAATTCGTTGCCGCAATGGACGGACCTATTAGTCATATGGATTTTTTTAAACATTTCTAAGCGTATTCCTTTGGTTATTGATCAATCCACACTCCTCATCTGATAATTCAGTTCCGCGCGGCATTTTTCTAGAAATTAAAAAAAAATTAATTTTATCTTACTGCTACTTTGTTTATTTATCATGCTTACTTTTTACTTCTCCGCTTTATGTGCTGATACAAGGCGAATGCATTAACGGTGGTTAATTCGGATGTGAGCATAAATTTGAATTATTTGTAATTTGAAAATTTAAATTTTAAAATAACTTCAATGCGATAAATAAATCACTTCTTTGTCTTCTACTTTGACGTGACATTCTAATGTACAAAATATTGCTGTTCGCCCAGTGCTACCACTTTTAATGAACTCGCCTTGGGCTGATATGTTCACTTGGCACCCGTCAAAGACAAATAATTCATTTCGGACACATAAATATTTTATACGGGATTTGCGACTAGAAATTAAGAAAAAATTAACAAATGATATGGAAATACTTGTATATACATAGACACATAAGTAATCGAAACATTGTGCATACCAAAAACTACTACTGTACCGAGTGAAGAATATAAGGTAGATAATTATGTGACTCAAGTACTCGAATTGCGAGCCATTTTCTTTGCTGCCTCCCTTCTTCCCTTTTTCTTTCAATCCTTCACTTTGAAATGCCCGTTTGCAATTTGAAAAGAGCCAGTACAGGCACCCCAAAGGCAATTGAATACTGAAGATGACGTCTTCTCAAAACAGTTACTTTATTTTTCGGGTCGTTCCGGTTACGTAAACTGTCATGAGAATTTCTTGTGTTTGGTAGTTATATTGGATTCGGAGGGCGCAAACTTATTTTTTATCATCCTTGCTGGCACCCCATTTCCACTTATACATATTGTGAGGCTTATTTTTACGAAGTAAAAAGTATGCAAAAAAGAAGAAAGGCAAATCATCGCGATGAGCTGCAGAGGTGATGCATCATATACTTGCCTCACATAAACGACACAGTGCTGTTATTCCATATATAAAATGAACAAAAAAGGAAAAATGGACGGATTTTGCTAAAAATTTGTTCCGTGGTGGTCTGGAGTACTCTGAACCCGAAAATCGAATTTAGTTTATAGCTTTTATATTTTCGATGAAATTAAGATTATTAACTTACTCAATGCTTTACCTATTGTTGGCATTTTTATGCGAATTATTTTTTGCTCTTTAAGCTAATTTTTTACTTCAGTCCTATGCAGACTCAATGTATTGTTAACAAAACTATTCACTCGGCCACGGATGCAAAGAGAGTTCAGCTCCCATTCACCACAGAATCAAATAAATAGACGACAACTTAAAACAAATAAGCAGTTACAGTTACCACACCGAAAGCACGTCTTTCGTTTCGCCTTGTATTTATGTATTTATATATTTCAGCTCTTATTTTCAGAATTAAATTATAAAAGGTTTTGGATAATTTTTTGAAATGTCTTACATGATAGTTAGAAAATCGAATCGCAAAGTAAGCCGAATTTCTCAAAAGTGGAATAAGCCAAGGCGAATATATTCAAGGTGGTATCGGTAAATCAGCTGATTTGTTTTTTTTTTCTTTCACCGAGTCCATGTAGCTGTCAGCACAGAATGAAACAAAGCCAATTCATTTTTCGTTTTCTACTCTTTTAATACTTTGCTGTGACAATCCAAAGTACAAAGCATTGTTGTTGGTCCAGTGCCACAACCTTAATGAATGCGCCTTGGAATAAGCAGAGAGAAAAATGTATTGGACTTTTCAAAAAAATTGGCCATATACTTATAAGCTTAATATAAATCGGCTGTGAAAAACTCTATATATTCGAAAATTGAAAATACTATACTTTTATCTAAAATGAGGAAAAAAAACGATTTAAAGGTAATTGAAAAGTCTTCGGGAATGTTTGGTAAAGAATAATTTTAATGCTGAGGTGGAGCCAACGGAAGCACACTTATCCAAGGCTATACCGTAGTACGAAATCTCGGCTATGCATTTAAGCAACTTACACGTAACTATATTTCACTATTCTTTTACAAATAACTTTTGGGTAAAAAATTAACTCCATGAGATATGCGCACATACATATATGTTTTAACGAATAATTTTATGCAAAAGTTAGGCGCCAATTGAAAATTGTCATAATAATTGTGATTTAGTTGGTAAAATCATAAAAAATTAAGATATTTAGTCGTGAAAGAAAGTCGTGTTCACCAATTGTAATCATCTAAAATAGAATATTACTTTTGTTGTTTTTGCTTCTTCTCTTGCCTTGGAATAAAAAATATCTACGAAAACACAAAATGTCTGCTCCATTTCTTACAAAGTTTCTTAAATTACAAGTAGGTGACTTCCAAAAGGCATTAATGCAAAGCATTCGTCTCTTTGTTGTTGTACTAACCATATTTGTTGAATACTTGTGTCTAACTCGCGCAACCTAATTGGAAACTTGAATCTCATTATCTCTTATGTTTTAATGTCTTTTTGGTTAATGGTACAGTATTCTCAAATTATGCATAGGCTAAAAATAACTCGTTATTTTATTTTAGTGAAGAAATGAGGTTGTATCTGTACGATTTTTTAGTCTTTTATAATACACCAACTATTTCGAAAGTAGGAAATTCAAAATCAATTACTGTTTAATAACGCAAGCTTAAAACTAATAATTTAGAAAGTAATAACTATAAATTTAACTATATATGTGTGCATGTATAATTGATATCAAAATAAACTTAGAGATAAATGTATAAATAGTCAGACACATAAATAGGTACATACAGAATTAGCCCTGTAAATTCCCTAGATACATACACACGAGTATGTCAGTGGTAGTACGTATACACTAGTTTGTTTGTGTTGGTGTGGGTGAATTTTGCTAAGTCAAATTTTAGTTTTGTGCACGGTTCATGCCACAGTGTTGCCGCGAGCGAAAAAGCAAAATTACCAAACTATGGAAAAAAGTACCCAATACACAACCAAACTTTCAATGAGAAATTAACATTTTATTCAATGAAATTTTATTTCAACAAAAAATAAACATTTATTGATGTATGCACATGTACATATGTACATGAGTTAAATGAAATTCATCAAACAAATATTAAGTTAAACAAGTTTCGGTCTAAATATACCTTGGTCGATAGGTTTTAAGGAAATAAATAAAGAAATATAGGTTAAGTGCAAAATTAAAACATTTTCTAGATGTCCACATTTCACACACTCAATTACTTTTTGACAGTTTCATTCAAAGTATTATAACTTGTTAAATTTGTTTTAAGTCGACGAACTGCTGCCTGGGCTATTCAAACATAGCGGCGAGGAGCTGGTAAGGCATGCATCAGCTCCTGTACAAAATATGGTCGGATGAAAGTATGCCTGATGATTGGAATTTAAGTGTGCTCTGCCCAATCCACAAGAAAGGTGATCCTGCAATATGTGCTGATTACCGCGGGATTAGTCTTCTAAATATCGCTTATAAGGTTCTAGCAAGTGTATTGTGTGAAAGGCTGAAGCCCACCATCAACTAACTGATTGGACCTTATCAGTGTGGCTTTAGGCCTGAAAAATCCACCATCGATCAGATCTTCACAATACGCCAAGTCTTGGAAAATACCCATAAAAAGAGAATCGACACACCCCATATTTTTTCGATTTCAGAGCTGCATTCGACAGTACGAAAGGAAGTTGCCTAAATGTCGCAAGTTCTAAATTTGGTATCCCCGCAAAACTAAATACGGCTATGCAAAATAACGCTGATCAAGTCCAGCAGCGCCAGAATTGAGAAGGACCTCTCCGAGTCGTTTGAAAGCAAACGGGGGCTTAGACAGGGTGACTCGCTGCCTTCATTAACCTGATGCTGGAAAATATCGTGGGAGCCGCCGAACTTAATCGCTCAGGCACAATTTTTCATTAGAGCGTACAATTGTTGGCGTATGCTGGTGATATTGAAATCATCGACCTTGGATAAAGAAGCAAAGCGAATGGGTCTGGTGGTGAACGAGGACCAAACGAAGTACCTCCTGTCATCAAACAAACAGTCGACGCACTCGCATATCGGCGCGTTGAAGTTTGGAGTGTTTAAGAAAAATATTCTGCGCAAGATTTTTGGACCTTTGCACGTTGGTGACGGTGAGTACCGCAGGCGATAGAACAATTAGCTGTATGAGCTTTACGGCGATATAGATAGATAAAGATAACATAAACAAAGATACAGGCTTCGTTGGCTGGGTCATGTCGTCCGCATGAAAACAAACGCTCCAGCTCGAAAGTATTCGAAACGGTACCAGCTGGTGATGGAAGAGGAAGGCCTCCTCTGCGTTGGAAAGATCAGGTGGGGAAGGACTTGGCTTCACTTTTAGTGTTTCCAACTGGCGCCGGTTAGCACGAGAAAAAGAAAATGATTTGTTAAACTCAGCGAAAATCGCGTAAGCGGTTATCGCACCATTCAAGAAGAATAAGAAAGTTTTTGTCTCCTGTTTTAATTCGAAGTTCAATCTTAATATTATATTTGAAAGATCCAAAAACTTTCGTACTGCGCCTATTGCTGTTATTCTCTCAAGCCAGCCATTGGATACAAAATTTGCAAATGCTGTCCATACATACGATAAAATTCACAGTACACAAATTTTGACAAAGTATGATATCAAAATGCGGAATTTTCATTATACATATTTAAAAGTTTTCATCAAAAATACACCATTTTAGAAATATAATAACCAATTAACTAAAGCGTTTGTTAAAAAATAAATATCCCACTTTTAGTTTCCTATGTTGTAAACTTTAAATGGACAAAAACATATTAAAGGGGATACGCAAATAGCATTATGAATTTTCACACTGTTAGAAAGTAATTATAGTAACTTTAACTATATATAGTATGTTTGGAAGGAAGAGCAGCTTTGATGAGTATTTGGGGACCGCCAGACTTTGATGCCTAAGATCTTAACTTTTCGTAAAGGTATTTGAGAACTTTTAACTCCATGAACTTCCTCATAAATATAACATTTCTAGCTGCGAGATAATCACAAATGTTTGGCAATGAATGGCCGATTTTTTACAAATAGCTTCATGGACTTAGACGTAACGCGTAGCATTATTAAACACATCATAAATTTTGTGAGATGAAGTAGAGTCAAGCTTGATAGCTAGGTTCTATCCAGTCTCTAACGGTGAAAACGACGCTGAAATTCTTATATATATATATAAGGGCGCGCACACCCTTTTTGGGGGCTTGGGCGAGCTCCTCCTCCTATTGCGTCTTGATGTTGCTCGACAAATGGAGGGACCTACAGTTTCAAGCGGACTCTGAACGGCAGATATTTTTATGATAAGCTTTTTCATAGCAGAAATACACTCGGAGGTTTACCATTGCCTGTGCTATTAGAAAAATGTTTTTTTTTTAATTTTGGTGTTTCACCGAGATTCGAACCAACGTTCTCTCTGGAATTCCGAATGGTAGTCACGCACTAACCCATTCGGCTACGGCCGCTGAAATTCTTAATCTACCTTAAGCAGTATACGAGAACACGTTACTTAAAATTTAATTTACATGGGCAGGACAACTGAAAGAATTAATAATAACATATTGTATCACCGAAGCCAACGAAACTAGAGGAGCCTGCCTTGTACATAACCTTTTCAGTTTTTCCTGTGAGCTAGCATAAGCTTGACTGATAACTCTGAAAATTCAAAAATAAGTGTTTCAGCATTTTGCAACAAAGGTCATGATTTACAAAATTAAATGCTTTAGAGAAATCCATAAGGCAAAAAAAAAGGTGACCATTGTCAAACTTTATCCTTATGTCGTAAAGTATTTCTAACATAGCCGTAGATCAATTATGCTTAGGTCTATGCCATGACTGCACAATGAGGAGAGCAAATCATGTCCCTGCACAAATTATGAAATTTGCCCTGCCATCAGAGACTCGCATATCTTTGAAAAATTGGTAAAATGCTTGCAGGCACTTACAGTAGCAATGCTCTTTCTGGCCACAGGAATGATGACAGCCTTTTTCCACACCCTGAATAAATGGCGGCACAAATTTCAAGGATATCCGACTTAGCACGCATGGCAGATATCAAAACTTAAAATTTAAACTATTCTTTTAGAGCAAGAATGTTAAACAAATTTTGAGATGGGGAATATATTGCTGCTTTTACAGGCGCTAGTAAAATAGTCATTAAATGTGTCAGAGCCCATGTTACATTCAGACTTCGATTTTTCAGGCACATTTAGGTTTTTTAAAATACTCCATAAATCGTTTGATACTAGTGCAGGATTCAATTTATATATGTACATATATCATATTTAAAGTACAACCGTATCGACTCATACAACTGAGTTTTTGAGCGCTTTAAAGACCGAACTAATGGAACATCCACCTTACAGCCCTGATTTGGCTCCTAAAATGATAGGTAAACGTTTTTTAACACCTGAAGAATCTCTTTAGACCTTTAAACAGCTTGTTTTGGAGGTATCCACTTCTGAATGGCAAAATGAAAATGCTTTGAAAATTAGTTCAAGTGAATACAGAAGTATATTGACGTCCAACTTAAATATTTTTAAAATCAATAAAGCCATTTTCATTATTATTTTACTGTGTGAAAAGCAGCCCTCATATCCCAGTGAACATTTGACAGATCATTAATATTTCCAGACCTCAGATCATGAAGTTCAGGATATTCATGCTCCTGTTATTGAAATTAAAATGTGGTCAAAGTCAAAATATAGATAGGATACAAGTATCATAAACGATTTCAATTGGGAAGTTGTGATCAAAGAAGCTCATGGGATCGCTAGAAAAAGGGAACGTGTGCATGTAAAATAACATATCCTAATGCAGAATAATTCGCTAAAAGGTTTACATCGGTATGCTGAGGGAAAGTATATTACGAATTTTCTTAAGTTAAAATTCAAATAAGTCTCTTACAATAACTCCTCTGAGTTCAATCACTAGATTGTCAAATGAAAGTCACAAATTAATGGCAACACACTTTCTTTACTTTACTTCCAACACTTTAATTTCTAGATCTGACAGTTCGTATCTTCTGGACAGTTCTGTTGTTACAGCAGCTTACCAAACCCTGTCTGAGCGATGTAGTCACCTGTCATCTTCGTCTAACTCATCGAACGGTCAACCCAGAAAGCGTGCTCTGTCTCGCTAAAGAAGGTTTGTTGGAATATATAGCTAGGTTAGGTTAGGTTAGGTTATGGTGGTAGTCGGTCTGCACGACCAACTCACTTAGACCTTACAGGTCCGTTGTGATACCACTGTGCTACACGGGAACCTCATTTATCTTCCTTCGTGGAACCATTTCGTGGCTCTTATGAAGCGTAGTATTGATGCCAACCCCACGCCAGACAGTTCTGTAAGAGAATTAAAAAAGTATTTACCTAGACAACCTGCTCTGATTTTAGCTAGGGCTGGACAATTGCAAAGGAAGTGCTCAACTGTTTCTTCCTCTTCCTCATCTCTACAACTTCTGCAATATTCATGGGAGAAAACTCCTAGTCTCGAGGAATGCCTGCCAAATAGCCAGTGACCGGTTAAACAAGCCACGACCTTCGAGATATTGTCTCTTGAGAGACTAAGCAATTCCTTTGTTCTTTTCTTGTTTATTTGCGGCCATAGTAGCCTAGCTGTTAGACACGTATCTTCATTTCTCCATGACCTATTGGCCTCTTGGATAAAGTAGTTTACGTGTATGAGGATCAATGAAGTAGCTAGCTTGGTTTTGAATTTAATTAATGGCTTGTTTCCTTCGTACGGGGCCTTGGCCACGGCGACAATAACTGGCGGAATATTATGGTCGCCATGTTAAAGAAATTACAAAAATACAACTAGACCAGGAGACCGCCTTTGTTATACAAGTACAAACTACCTTTACCTATACATATGTACATACATACCTGTATGTATTATTAGTTAGTTCTGGACGGTAAACACAGTACGAGTTTGGAAATTGAATGGCGAGGAGTCCAAAGGACTTTCTTATTTCTTCGTATATCGTATTGGGGCCAAAGGGTTTTCGAAATAGCACATGAAGAAATGTAGCTCCATCTTTTCTGCGCTTTCCTGAGAAATAATTTGTGCAGTTCCCCTTAAACAACTGTCGAGAGGATGCCGATGACCGGGTAGGAGGTCTCTGAGACCAATTCAGTCCCCTGTCTGGCAAGCTCTTCAGCAATTTCATTTCCCTCTACATAGGATCGCAAAGACTTCTGCTGATAACTGTAGCGCGTCACGAAAAACTTTTATAACAAATAGTAATTATATTTTTATTTTTGTTATTTAAATATCTAAAATTTTAAAATCGACTTATTTTGTTTCTAGTTTACAGTATGTTACGATAAATTTTAAGCCAGGTTGTTAATTCTACCTATGTATCTACAGAATTGATACCAAATGAACTGAAAAATATATGATCAACTTATTGTGGTGCTTCCACTCGTTCAATATACCTTGCTTGAAAGAGTTACATATACGAGTATTTAGAAATGCAGTCTATTTAATGAAAGCGTGACCGCCATAACGTAAAAACTATTTGACCAATTCGATTCAAACAAACTGTATGTATGAACTTATCATATTTATAAAACGTAATATATTCTACAATGGCTGCACATCTTTGCGTCATACTTTGCGTTGATTTCTGCACACGTTGTGGAGGTAAACGGCTCCAAATCAGCCGAATTTTCTTTGATAACTGTTTGAGCGTCCATATTTGTTTTTCTTTGAGTTTTGCTCAACTCTTGCCCAAACATTTTCAATAGGGTTGGCATCAGGCGACTGTGAAGGTTAATCCAACATATCAACCCCATTTTCCACTCTGTTTCCACTTCTCATAACTTCGGCTTCGATACTTGGGATCGTTCTCCTCTTGTAAAATCCAAGGTTGGCTAGTTCTGCCAAATATCTTCGAAATTGATGGCAATGAAGCTTTTTATTAAATTTTTCCATCAAAATTGCATTCAAATCCTTTTTCGGGGGATCAGTAAAAATGCAACTTAATTGGATTCTTAACAGTTCGTTGAAGTTGTCGATTATCAGAACAACAGGACTGACGTATGCAACTATACACCCTAGAGGAAGATTCATTCGTGAATATTACGTTTGTCCAATTCCGTTGTGAATTTGTTTCAGCCCATGCTAGTCCTTTTTCAATGTGTGATAATGAGAGCAGAGGTTTTTCACCGTGCTCCAGAATTTGAGGTCTTCTGCACGTAAACAACTTCGAATCGTGTATTTGGATACATTAATACCTTTTTTCCATATAACTGTTTCAGCTTTAACCAACGATAGGTTCGGCTTTGTCACAAGCAAATCAAAGATCTTATGATCTTGCTTTGGAGAAATACTATTTTAGCCCTCGTTCAGGGAAATCGTCAACGTTTTTAACTTCAGTATACCGTTGCACCAATTTATTTATGAACGTCTTCGACATCTTCTGATATATTGCAGAACGCGTACTGCGAAAAGGATACACCTCTTTCGCCTTTTTTTATAACCGAACTATAAGTTTGAATTTTGCCAGTCACGCTTTCATTTAACAAACTGCACATTTACTTACTATACATATTACTATATTACATACATGTACTGTATGTATATGCTGTAGTAATAGTAGTAGCAATGTACCTTTGTAGTGAAATCCCTTATGAAATAGTAAGAAGTTGCTAAAGAGAAAGAATTCGTAACCCAACAGAATAATCTAAATTTGAAAATAAGAGGGATCGTATTTTTAGGAATGTAATAATAAATTAAATACCCACCAAAAAACTAGAGACCACAGTGAGGAACAAGACGGACGGTTTTATCAAGATATAAAATATGCAACTATTGCTGTACTCAGTAAATATTTTAAGAAACGGGATGCTGTGAGCTAGTTCGACGCAATAAACACATACAACTATTAACAAAATCCACAGACATTACTTTTTTAAACGGAATGAAGAGTCCATAACGAAAACAAAAACAGTTGAAAGGAGTTTATGTAAGATAGACAAATTGTTTAAAAATACAAAGGTTATCATAAAATTAAATTATTTACGTTTCCTTTTATTACACTGTTTCATTACACACAAAATTTTTATATCAAAAATCTAGGAAGTTACGCCGGTTAGGGGCAAGCTGAATTTATCGGCATTCGCCAGAGATCTGTATCAGGTCAAACTTTCGAGATAAAAGATACCTACCATCACTTAGCTTTTTTCACTAAAAAGATTGAATACACGGTACAAACTTCACACAGCATAATAGGTTTCTAACGAAAGAAGGCAGTCGTGGACACTGAACAAAAGCCCGATATTAAAATTTTTCTGATGAACAACCTTGTAGAACTAAATATTTCCACCAACCAAAAATTAATTTTAATAGATGCTATTTTTTCTCTCTAACCTAACCATTTTAAATTTTTTCGATTAAGCTAGCTGAATTCAGCTTGTTAACCAAAGTTACAAAGATACAAGACTAACCTGACGTTGATTGCCAAGGTGGTCAGTCATCCGTACATTGGCTGTAGCAAGCAATATTACGCGATGACCGTGAATGAGGAATGACTGGGCCTTGTCGGTCAGTCATTGACTCCGAGGCAACACAGGGGGGTGCGTTGACTGGGGGTATCACTTTCGTTGAAGGTCGCGAGACTTATGCCGATGAAGTAATAGCAGTAGCGCAATTGGTAGTTCTTAATCTCCATCGCGGTAAAGTCGAGTTTTGTGCTTACGTTGACGTAACCCAGGAGAACTTTCGCTAGACGCTAGGAAGTTCGACGAAGCGTTACTGCAACATCCCGAACGTTGCTACGCTAATGGAGCTTCGAAAAAAGTATTACCTCACGGGTTGGCTAGCTATCATTGGTTGGTTTCCGGTAAGGAATTTTGTTAAGTGATACTTTGTCGCGCCATGGTTCCTTTTTAACCAAGTTGTAACGATATGTATTAATTTATGAAGCCATCTACATTTCCTATCTATTCCTCCGGTCTTTTCAGTGGGTGATCGAATTACATCTTTCTTCTGCTACAATATCTTTACGCCTTACTCTAATGTGCCGTTCGAATAGCCTTACATATTATCTCTGCATTTCTTCTACAAAAATATGTCCATCGGGGCTAGTCCTGCTGTAGCGAAGGAAGCGTCAGAACCATTAGACATTGTACGGATGCCGCATATAGTCCCAAAAGCGCTTAGCTGATAGACTGATATTAGTTTTCTTGTGTAGCTATTTACATATATTCAAATCGATGCGGCGTACAAAAGAAGTGGACTACTCTCTATTTTTTATGACTAGTGCCACCGTTGTTTGGTATTAGTCCAGACAAATCGGATTGCATACTCAATGACTTCTTCACAGCAAGGGTATTCGGCAACAGAATTGGATTTAAAATTTCTCCCTAATCGCTGAGCGTATGAGTGGGAGGGGATTGCGATAGCTTCGTGAGGGTTATGCAATAACGTGCGTTCGCAATCGAAGCCTATTTCAAGGCAAATGATTCGTGTACAACTGCTCGTCGTAGATTTTATTTAACGTTTACGTGATGCCACAAGTGAAGATTTGATTTGTTCATGGATACAAAGGTCTCGGGCAACAAATTTGATGGCAAACAGCTCACGGCCGAGGCCCAGCTGGACATCCAGACGAAATGAACAAATGTTTGCAATATAATTCGCGTTAGTCCATGCGCAAGAGAGTGGTTGCCCTAAGAGGAAAGATCTTGAACTTCATCCCTTCAAGGTCGAACGATTCGATTTGATATATGTTAAAAATTTCTACGAGACAATGTTGGAGTAAAAATACTATATTTTGGAGTGATGTAACCGACTTTCATTAAATGGAAGTGTGAGTAAACAAAATTGCCATTATTGGTCACCCAAATAACAAGCCCCACTATTAAAACATCAACCCCCCCTTCACAGTTCCAATGTTGGGTTGGACGGTTCGGTGTGCATTGTCAAGCAGTGGCATAATTAAGCCATATTTTTTTTTTTGAAAATCGACAAGGGCAAGCAATTCCTCGGAACGGTGTCTCCTATCGACACATGCTGAATGATTTTTTGCCAATAATGGGAGTACATCCTTCCTTCAGGTCACACACATAGTTTCACTTTTCAGCGAGTGGCATATAGTGCAGATACCAGATTAGAAGAGTGTCGGGTAACGACCAACATTTAGAGGAAATGATTTGAAAAAAAATTAATAACCACACTTGTCTTCTTTGTAATAGTTATTGGCATAAAATTTTATCATTAGTAATTCTTTTTCAATTCCTTATTCTGCTATCGGCCACCCTAAACTTAATAGCGGGATTCGAATTGATAGTTACAGTCCTTACATTTAAATTTATAAATTCCACTGCCTTTCTGCTGTTTATTAGAACTACATCAGCTTTATGCTCAGATAATTCAAAGTTTATGGACGTCAACCAAGGTTTTATACTGCTCACTGCTCATCAATTTCTTAGATGCGTTTTGCCGCTATTACCAACGTGATATCATTCAGTACTCCAATATCCTTAGTTCTTACGGTAAATATGTAATATACCTTTATCTTCTGCGAATGATGATAGTCAGATACAAATAATTCTCTTAAGAATTTTTCCAATGTGTCGAGCAAGCAATCGGTCTATAAGAAGTTTGCCATGCGTAGGATTTGCCTTTTCCAACTCTTTGGAAAAGCGCCTTCATTAAGGCAGGTTTGGAATACCGCTAAAAATATGTATGGGTGTATGTATACTATTTGTTATACATAGCTGCAAGAAGGTGGTCCGAAGATATTGATTGTTCTAATGTCATAAATCTTGTTTTGTACTTGTAGCTCATACAAACATCAAGTCACGCATATCGTTGCAATATCCAAACTAATTGCTTCGGTTGCGAAAGAAATACGCCAAAAACTCCCACTAAATATTGCGAGCTTCAAACTTTTTTACACCAGGGGCGAAGATTTCTACTGCTTTCAGTTGTTGAGCGAGGATGATGGACCGTGGCTTAAGTTGTCGTGCTATTATGTTCAAACGCTACTGCGCTATTTCAATGTGACTGCATGGATGCTTGATATTGGACGGTTGATACAGGGTCACATTGGGGCTCGGCTCTCTTGGAATCGGAGGTGCGTCTGAATGTGGTAGGGCAGTTTATGCTGTTGGGTCACTTTTATACTAGTTCATACATAGTAATTATTATTATTTTCGTGCTTGAATGGTTCAAACCAAATCATTTGTATTCCAAATTGCATGTATATATATTATACTAGCAAACCCGACCCGCTTCGCTGGGCAAAGACACGGTGGGTCCACGTTTTGGCATATATTTCGAGACCCTAGTCATCAATAGGTATGAAAATTACCCCACGTTAAAGCACTTATCGACAGCTTTCATTTGATGCCCATATTGCACATCCACAACCAAAGGTTACCCGGGCCCACGTTTTGACCTATATCTCGAGACCCCAGTCACGGAGCGGCATGAGAAATACTCTGTACTAAAGCATTCACCAACAGCTTCCAATTGATATCCATATTGTACAAACACATTCTAGGGTCCACGTGTTGGTCTCTATCTCGGGACCCTAGTCACGGAGCGGCATGAAAAATACTCTGAACTAAAGCATTCACCAACAGCTTCCATTTGATACCCATATTGTATATACACATCCGAAGGTTACCCGGGCCCACGTTTTGACCTATATCTTGAGACCCCAGTCACGGAGCGGCATGAGAAATACTCTGTACTAAAGCATTCACCAACAGCTTCCAATTGATATCCATATTGTACAAACACATTCTAGGGTCCACGTGTTGGTCTCTATCTCGGGACCCTAGTCACGGAGCGGCATGAAAAATACTCTGAACTAAAGCATTCACCAACAGCTTCCATTTGATACCCATATTGTATATACACATCCGAAGGTTACCCGGGCCGACATTTTGACCTATATCTCAAGACCCCAGTCACGGAGCGGCATGAGAAATATTCTGTACTAAAGCATTCACCAATAGCTTCCAATTGATATCCATATTGTACATACACATTCTAGGGTCCACGTGTTGGTCTCTATCTCGGGACCCTAGTCACGGAGCGGCATGAAAAATACTCTGAACTAAAGCATTCACAAACAGCTTCCATTTGATACCCATATTGTATATACACATCCGAAGGTTACCCGGGCCCACGTTTTGACCTATATCTCGAGACCCCAGTCACGGAGCGGCATGACAAATACTCTGTACTAAAGCATTCACCAACAGCTTCCATTTGCTACCCATATTGTACATACACGTCCGAAGGTTACCCGGGTCCACGTTTTGACCTATATCTTGAGACCCCAGTCCCGGAGCGGCATGAGAAATACTCTGTACTAAAGCATTCACCAACAGCTTCCAATTGATATCCATATTGTACAAACATATTCTAGGGTCCACGTTTTGGCCTCTATCTCGAGACCCTAGTCACGGAGCGGCATGAAAAATACTCTGAACTAAAGCATTCACCAACAGCTTCCATTTGCTACCCATATTGTACATACACGTCCGAAGGTTACCCGGGTCCACGTTTTGACCTATATCTCGAGACCCCAGGAGACCAAATTGTGAATCTAAACCATTATCGAATCCCATTGAACACACACAAAAAATTTCATCAAAATCGGTTCAGTCGTTTAGGAGGAGTTCAGTGACAAACACACGAACATAAGAAATATATATATAAAGATGTATTGGCGGTTATTCATCCATCAATTCAACGCGAATGCAATCACTTGAAGTCTACATTTAGAATCACGAGAAGATTGAGTGGGTTTATCTCTTTATCAGGTTTCCTTTCTGGAACTTGGAAACAATCGTAAGTGGAACACCATAACCGATTGATGTACCCACAATCCTGTTATATATTTTTAAACACATTTTTGTATTTTAAAATCATAAAAAAATGTTCTTTAAAACAATTAAAAGCTTAGCTTTAGAGAAAAAATGGTAATAGCTGAATTTTTTTTGTTAGTGGATAAATTTTGATTAGGTATATATCTGTAATTTTTTCTTCAGAAGAATTTTGATGCAGTACTTTTGTCCTATTTTTTTATATCCCTATCATTATAATGCACGTAAAAATCGATTTTCCCAAAAATTTGACGCGATACCAAAATCTGTGAGTATCGATCAACTAAGTAGGGTTGCCCCTAAGCGACAGATATTACTAGACCGTGGATCCGCTTTCGGCTACAGCAAGGTTACTTGTAAATAGTAGTAAAATCAACTCTTATTACGCTAAACTATGATATAGTGACTACAAGCGAAATACTTCGCATATTTATCAAAGATGCACATAGTAAAATTGACATACCAAAATCGTTTAAATTTAAAATAGGATGTTGCTCTAAAGTTTTTGGAACTCGTAGAAACGTATTATGCGTCGCAGGGCGTGGAGGGTCCATTGATTCATTAATCTCAGGATGTCTATCTATCCGCTCTAAAGTCTCCTCGTCGCTGCTGTTAGACTTATCGTCGGCGCTTTCATCACCCATCGATTCGATATCTATATGCTATGATTTAGAGGTCAAGAGTAATGTTAAAAACTATAAACCAATACTTACTTGATTTTGTAGAGTTTTTTCTTCATTCATTGATGGTTCCATGTTATTTTCACTAGTTCCTATACTTTGATCGCAGTCACTTATAAAATGCTTTCGATCGCGAGTAAAAGAATGTTGTACAATCGCAGGAAACTCTCTTTCAGACAGAGCACGTTCCGAACCAATGCCATGTTGGGCACGAAACAAGTCTGCACTTTTTATACGTTTTTGAGGTGGTGGCGTTAAATGGTTTTTACGACTCCGAATCACATCGGTGTTATCCCATTGAAGGCATGCCTGATAATTAGAAACATGCATATTATTACGCATATTATGTTATGCAAAAACATATATTAAGTACCTATGACCTTATTTAAATATCAAAAATTCGTTTTTAAATCATTAAAACCATATTATGTTTATGATCATAGAAATAACTTGAAAATTTCCCATTTACACATCAACGTTTTTCTCCGACACAAAGTAAAACAAATAGAAAGAGCAAGGAGTTGGGGCGTGATTTTATAATAAAAGGTGAGCAGCTGTCTCGCTCCTTCTTGACAAAACGTCTTTAGTAGAAAAACTAAAACTTATAATAAACTTGCTAATGGGAATCAAAGTTAAAATATTTGATGAACAAAACTTAGGAAGTGGTTTTCATTTAGCAGATCATAATATGTTGCTTCCTACATAAATCAACAACAACAAATCAATGTTTTTTTTAAATAATTTTTCCCAATACCTACAAGAAGTATGATACAATGGGAAATGGGGATACACGAGATTACAATGGTGCAACGTTGTATTAGATATAAGAAGCGATAAGGCATTTTTTATATTGTATTACACATAAAAAAACTTAAAATTCTAATAATGGTAATTCGAATATATACAAAAAAGTTTTGAAGTATGTCCGATAATCATTTATGCACAAATGCTTAATAAAATCAAAAAACTATAAATAAATTAAACTGGAAAAATTAACATCAGGCAGACAAAACTTGAAATAATTGAATAATAAGAATTAAATGTCGGTCCGCAAAAACGCTTCGATATCAGTGTCCGTATAGTTCAGAAAGGTTTCACATGTTGCAGAAAAGTTGCACAAAATTAATGACCCTATCGGAAGATGTATAATTTATGCACGTGGCATCATACGTCAATCATATTTGAAGCTTGTGAACTAGACAGCTACAGTATGCAAACAGACAAGCGACAGAGACAATAGAGCGCTTACCGTCCAAATATAGATTTCCATCACTCAAAATAATTTTTTTTTTGTTTGGTAAAAAAGTTATTCGAAAACAAAATTAATGATTAATTTTGAGCTACCTTGTATACTAGAAATGCAGCGCGAGAAGCTCGAAACTCGCTCATTGTTCAACTGCTGAAATGTTTATTTGCAATTTTCGAACTTTTGAACAGTTAGAACAGCTAAACAAAATTGTCAATTGTATGTAAATAATTTCCAGTCCCAAGTCAAGCTGAAATTGCCCTTTATGCTGTGCTGCATCTTGCGATATTAATACGTGCACCAGTGAGTGATCCGAGTTCGAGTCAAAACTTTTCGTATCAAACTGAGTGTTCAATCAATTAAATCCAGAATTTATCTTGTATCCGATGGTCAGTCAGTCGGTTTACCTGTTGAAATTGAATTGCAGCCTGCACGCTACTTAGCTTTATACAATACTCGTCCTTACAACTGACGAGACTGTAGACGGAAGTATTTGGAATTTTTTTATTTTTTCTCTAGTTTTTCAACTTTGACATAATTTTTATGATATTATCTGATATTGAGGATTTTTTTAGTTCACTATATTTGACTGTAATTGAATTAAAATTGATGAGTTAGAGTTGTGTGAGTTTTAAGATTTTTTTTTACTAATTTGGTATGAAGGCATCGAAGCATGAAAATGATAACAAGTGTCTTTATAAGCACATAATATTTATTGGAGTATTGTGCAGTGCAGCATTGTACGGTATGGTACGGTGCGGTACGGTGCAGTACACAACGGAACTGGTTCCAAACTTAAAAATGCATTGAAAACGACCCTTTGGAGTTTAGTATGGTACGGTACATTTGTCATTCTCTTCATCAGTTTTGAATACTTCTCTGTAAGAAATTCGATCATCATCATTCATCTGAAGTCGTCATCAACTAAATTCCATTGTTTAAATCGAGAAGCGAGCGTTTCAGATTGTCTTCCCGATAGAAGTAAATCACGAGAAAGATCCTGAAAATCTGAATTTGATACAATGTGTCGTTCTGCAGACTTAGAACCAGACGGAAAGTACTCTTCATCATCAGGTTTATTGTTATCAGTTTGATCATCATCAGAAATGAGTTGAACTTCCTTCAGTTTCTGCAGTTGAGTCAATCATATCGTCCAAGACTACGGGGTCCTTAACAGTTGCAACATCAGCATACTTTATGTGCTTTCGAGTTTTATAATGATGACCGTTTACGTCCGTTTTATAAAAATAACAATCATCTGGTTTATGATAAGGCTGATGATGCCACATCATCCGAGAATATTGAGATATTCGACTTTTCTGGCAACGTTTTGATTTATGTCTCTTGAATTTCAATGAAACAAACAATAAAACTTTGACGTTTTAATAAGGTTAAATTATAATAACAAACTTCTTTTGTTAATCAATGTACAGTGTGAACTTTGGTACACTTGGGAGCTTTTCCATATTTCTATTGAAAAAAAAAGTGCTATAATATGTCAGATATTTTCGTCAGTTCTAACCAGTTCTGTTGTATGCAGTACAGTGTACTCTTATGTATACATATATACTCCAATAAATATTACGTATCTATAATAACGCATCAAAACACGTCCTTATTCCCATTTAGTGTAAGTTATACCTACATACCAAATTGGAAAAAAAAAAAAATCTTAAAACTCACACAACTCTTTTAATTTTAATTCAATTACAGTCAAATATAATTCATTCGACGCAAATTTAAATTTACTATAACAATAGTGTACTAAAAAAAATCCTCAATAACGGATAATATCGTAAAAATTATGTCAAAGTTGAAAAAATAGAGAAAAAATAAAAAAATTCCAAATACTTCCGTCTACAGTCTCGTCAGTTGTCATTTCAGAAAAATTGTCAACACACTGTCAAAAAGGCTTGTTTTTGTTCTTTCGAACTAAAAAAGCAAAATTGAAATCGGATGGAAATTGGCGAAGTTAGGAGTTATTCTTCACATCAACCTACTGAAAAACGGTTTTATGGCCATAAAATGAGATTTTGGGGGTGTATTGGAAATTTCTCCTATACCATTTTTCTTAGTTTTACTAAACCTACAAGTTGTACTAGGTCTCCATAAAAGTATAAAATCACTGTCGCACAGTGTAATAAGAGTTGAAAGATGGTACAAACAACAGACAGGACTAGGAGGAAGATCCTTATTTTCCATTAGGTGTCGACGAGTAAGGAGGGTGTGCCGTAATCGGAAACGAATATACATCTGAATATTGATCCTTTCTATAACAACTGAATATACAGGTGCATTATTTGTTTGTAATGATGGGAGAAATTAAGCCAATCATTCTTACGTTAATTAGAGAAGTGGTAAGTTTGTTATGTGACTTAGCGGCGAAGTTTCCTCTTATCCCAAAATGGCATTATTTTTAAATTATTATCGTGGGCAATTAATAAGCCAACAAATTTTGAGATATTTACTTTACTTGAGGGAAGAGAGCCGGTACATATTATATGTTTTCCTGTTCAAGAGCCGTATGTTTTGAGGTCAAATGTGATTGCTTCAGATTCTACGGAGAAGCCTGATGAATAGTGGTGTATCGAAGCAAGTTATATAATATTAAAAAATGCATTTACTACCGTGGAAACTGTGCCCAAAGAGGTTTTTGAGACGACGTTATGAGTGAGTTGTGGTATGTGTTCAGCTTTTCATAGAAATGAGCTATCAGGTGATGATGAGCATTTATGTAAATGCCACAAATATTTAATAATGAAATTGTTTTTAAGTATTCAGGATAGTTTACAAGATAAATGAGGTGATTGCAGGTTATTGCCAAACCTATTTCATGAGCTTGGAAGGCGTTACCAGTGTTGGGGGTATCCAAGTTAAGATATTGCGCTGTTTTCTTCTTCAGGCAATATGTTATAATTATGTGAATAACACGATGTTTGATCTTAGGAAGTTCGGATTCAACGGGTCATTAACATTATCAAATCAGAATGACTACCTCCATGTAGATCTCTATCAATATCCCATGTTAAAAAAGGCAATACATTATACATAAATATGTCTTAGAAAATGTAGACGACAGATCAACGTGAGTTAAGGTAGAATGTGACTAAATATGTATCGGAGAGGAGTTGTTAAGAGAGTAAGATTCTCTTGCGGGAAATAAGTTTTGATTATTTTGCCTGTCTTGTCAGTTTTCGGTGAACCCCACAGGGCAAGAATGAACTAGTTAAGGTTTGATCAAACAATTGGAGGGCGTATAACACAAGTCTACATATTTTTGTATTCTCTTTTTTTTAATATGAGATTGCTTTCCGTAGTAATTTTGGGCGCCGAACATTCTGGTGTCCAAAGTGCATATCACGGCAGGTCGACAGCTATGATTTAAATGTAAATGTGCTTCAAGTCCAGTATAAAAACTATAAATTATTCAATAAAAAGTGCTACAATTAAATAAATAAAGATGCTTAGTTCAAGGACAACTCTAATCCTATATAGCTGCCGTCTGCTCTGAAAGTAATTGGTCATAGAAGCTGTATAAAACAATTTGCGGTGAAGTCATCGGTCAACAGCGATGACTCTACTCCTAAAAGTATGCACGGCTCAACAATTTTTAGCATAATAAAGTTTCCAGAAGTATTACGGCAATGGCTTCAATCTTTGGGTGGTGCAACTTACGACGCTGGTAGTTTTTTTTATTCAGTTATTCAACTACTTGAGGAAAAAATATGCAGAAAATTGATTATTGGAAAAATAACGAAAGAAGAAAACCTTCAAAAAAGGTCCTATTATTCAAAATCGGAATTTTTGGTGATGTTGGTATTCTAAAGTTAGTATTTAGATGCATTTCTGCTGAAAGAAGCTTGCACTATAAACCTGATAAAGCATTTGTTTATCCACGTGCTTTTGACGGATTCACCTCCATTATTGGACTTGAATCTCAAATTGTTACTTGGCAATACATTATTAATCCTTCAATAAAAAATTACACTTACAGCGCACGCTCGATAACGTGAACGCTCTAAAGCGAGAACACCCCAAAACGTGAACAGACATTTTTGTGCATTGGCTACTCTAAAACGTGAACAAACCCAAAAAGGTCTATAACATGAACAATAAACGTTACAGTTATTTGAATGTTGCTTACATTGATCTTAAGTAATTCTGAAATTGGGGAATCACCTAACTATAAAATAGGCATTTTATTCGTAATTGCATGTAAGGAGTAAAATATTACAGTCGCGGTTTTGGTTTTGCAAAGAGTGTTTCGTCTTATGTTTTCTGGTGAAAATTAATTCTAAAAAACCCGTCTGCTTGACATTAAAACAAAAGAAATATGATGTTGCTAAATCAACCATTTGTAACATTAAAGCGAAAAAGCAAGTGATTTTAAAATGCGTAAACAACACGTATGGTGGACCTGGAAATAGAAAAACACTGCTTTCTTCAGAGTTGCCCAAATGGAGCTCTTTATCGTTGGTTTATCCGAACATAGATAACTAGATGTGAAACTTATTCATTTTGAGAGAGAGCGCGCCCATGAGGACGTTTCAAAACTTGGCAGCACTCACACATTATGGGATTTTGAACAGCTGATGGCGAAATGGCAGACTGCCAGAAGAAACGCGCCAAAAATAACTGACGAAAACAGTTCGTTTTTGCTTAATGGAGAAATGACGTGTTGAAATATTTACAATTATTTGTCTTAAAATTAATTCAATTGAAATGTAATAATTTGATTTAAGTGAGTTTGTAGAATCCAAAGCTCATTATATCCTTTTCGACTTCTACTTTTAATTAGTCTTATGTACATAATGTAATTTTATTGAAAACTGTGTTTTGGTTTATGTAAATTTGTATATACATAAATATTCTATGGTTGAAAAGCGTAGGTAAGGGAACTGAATTTGTGTTTGAGATATTTACGCGTTCATTACTTTATTATTATTAAATTACTTTTGTATTTCAGTTTTAAATAATTTCATTTACATATAAATTTTTAAATTTTTTGCTTATTTATGTACATATTTCATACGGATTGTGCTTATTTTTAGTATATGTAGGTGTTTACGAGTGATATAAGGCTATTGGGCAACCGCACACTAAATACTAACCTCAATGGTGGTGTGGAAACTAAAAATTCCAGACCTTTGGTTCAAAAATACCCAATTCATGTACCTACCGGTGTGGCAATATTGGAAAATGTTATAAAAAATGCACATTTTTCAGCGCTCTCACGAGAAAAAGAGTTTCACATCTAGTCATCTATGTATCCGAATGCGTGATAAAAACTGGCCAGTAAGTGCTCTATTGTTGGAAAAAAGGCAAAAACACTGCATGCAAAATTAAAAGAAAATGAAGTAAATTTCTTCGCTAGTGATGGATGGCTCAAAGGATTCAAGAAGACGTACGGTATTCGTCTTCGTAAAATATCAGGCGAAAAACTGTCTTCGCAACCTCAGCTACTGGATCCGTTTAAAGAAAAATTTAAAGCTAAAATGACCGAATTGGAGTTGTGCAACGATCAGTTATACAATGCTGATGAGTCGGGATTATTCTGGAGACTTTTACCAGAGAAAACGTACGCGTCAAGTTTGGAGAAGAGAGCCCCAGGAGTAAAGTCCGAGAAGAAGCAAATCACGTTTTTATGCTATTCAAACGCCACTGGATCCCACAAGCTTAAGCTTTTGGTAATTGGAAAGGCGAAGAATCTACGCTGCTTTAAAAACTTGCAGTGTCCCACCGACTATAAGAGCTCGAAATCCGCCTGGATGACGTGGGCTATTTTCAAGCAATGGTTTCATGAGGTGAATATTCCTTTTAGGTTTTGTCCGATTTTTAAGGTTAGCTGGTTTTTTTTTAAGGTTACATTGTTTTTAAAGGATAAAGCCTTACCAATTAAAGCTCTCCTCCTAATCGACAACGCTCCTTCTCACCCAAATGAAGCTGAACTGACAACGGAGAATGGGCAAATTTCGGCAATGTTTATGTCACCAAACGTTACTCCCCTCATTCAACCGATGGATCAGAATCCAATAAAAATCACTAAGTTGCATTACAGAAAGAGCCTTCTAGCTTCAATCCTTCAGTCCTTGAAAAAAAATTAACTTAAAAACAGCTACAAATCTTTTGGATGCGGCTTGGTTTCGTGTTGGTGAAGCAACATTAACTAAGTGTTGGAACAGTATTTTAAATTTTGCGGTAAACAATAGCCGTTGGCCGTTTAAAAAGAAAAATGGGCAGCTGAACTTCGCACCTTAATGAGCAACACCGTCGATCTCCTTAGTAGTTTAAATCCTGAGGTTCGATCGTGTTCGCAGATATGCTCACATATATGTACATATGTGGCTTATTGAAACAACTGTTTTTGTTAAAAATTTCAAATTGAATTCACGTTACCAGCCATTCATGAATGGAACGAAGATATCGAGGAGGGCAATGCAGATGACGATCATCAAAAAGACGACGAATCCGACGATGATAGCGTATCAGAGCAACTGGAGAAAATTAAGCCGACTGAAGCAGTTGAAATGTTCAACAAAGCTTTAATATGGGCTGGTCATAAAGACGTCGATCAAAATGATATGAGTGTGCTAAGACGGTTAAGGGAGAAAGCTGTACTTCAAGTTTTAGAAAAACAGAAGATACAAAAAAATGTTGACTGATTTTTTTAAATAAAACCTTCGTATGACTTAATTTTCAATTAATATGTAACGAAAACAAGAATAAAATGTGAATTTAAATGTGAAAAAATATATTTACTTAGTTTTTTTTGGGCATTCCAAAACGTGAACACATTTGTTAACGTGAACTGCTTTAGTTTGAATTAGTTCACGTTATCGAGCGTTCGCTGTACTTTAAATTTTCAATCTACATTTGCTCAGAGCACCTGCACAGCAACCACAAAAATGCAATTGGCCACATAAACACTATAGTCCAGTAAAAAGAGACCAAAAAAATAGCAAAGTACGTAATTTTAGGAGTATGCGAGTTTATGGTTTTATTATGTAAAACCCATCACCGTGAACTTAAATTTGAGTTTTCGGGGTCGGGGGTTGTGTCCCGCGGCCGCCATCTTAGAAATAAGGGTGCAACTGGTTTTTTGCGTTTATCTCGTGAATTCCGAAAGTTAAGTTAAGAAAATTGTGTGAGATACTTTTTTTGTACATAATAATATTATCTACAACTTTCATCCAAAACTTTTTATTGTAAAATTAATAATAAAAAAGATATAAACAAAATTACGCGAAAAATTAAGGGATGAATTGTTTTCAAGCGTAATAACTTTTTTTCATTGATTTTATGGAAAATATACATTAGAGCTTTTTTATAGAGCATTCTATTGTGAGCATTTTTGTCTATAAGTTTTTCCCGCTATCTTTATTTAGTCTTATGATTTTGAGCTGCTAAGCGGAGCAACCACTACATTAGCGAAGCGCATAAGCGTATACGAATATCATATACATTGCATTTATCTACTTTTCTTAGTGATGTTATTATGTATTATTGTATTGTTAATTTTGTACGCAATTATATTCATATTTTATATAAATTATTGAGACTCCTTTTCGCACCACCTAAGAGGTAGAGTCTGCAGCGCGGTTTTTTATGTGGTCTCCCCTGTAGGCCTAATCCACTAATTTTTTATTTATTATTCAAGTCTTGATTTTTTTGATGGTCCAGGTTCTGGATCGTCCATGTCAATGTCAGGCTCTAACTGTATGTCGATAGGTGAGCTACTATCTGGTGCCGAGCTCTTAATGAATCGACCTGTAGATGTAAATCTACTAAGTTAAGACCCCGAAAACTCAAACTTAAGTTCACAGTTTACATAATAAAACCATAAACTCGCAAACTCCTAAAATTACTTACTTAAATCTTCTTTTTACTGGACTACTATGTAACTAGTTCAGTTGGGAACTGTCAGTTGCCAGTCGCCAACTAAATAATTTCAGCAACCCTCATTTAAATACAACGATAGAACAATGAAAAGTACTAAAATATGTATTGATTCTTACAAGTAAGGTCATTTTACACTTAAAGGTAAATAAAAAAAGGTTTTTATTGTCAATGCCGTCAATATTCGAATACAGAACAGAAGTTAACAACACTTTTTCGTTTTCTATCGTTTTCCATACACAAGTCAAGATTTTCTAAGAGATGTGAAGCATAAAAGTATACTCATATACATAAGTACGTCAACGATTATCCACCAATAGATACCGATTAAATATTTCAAAAGTGAAGGTGAGTGAAGCCAAATATATTGACAGAATTCACCCCTGATGCTTTCCATTTCAATTCAACCGGGCTATTCGGGTCATGTTCTTCGATTTCGATGTAACTGAAATATGTTGCTCTCTGGTCAAAATAATGAGACACGTATTTTTTTGTTCGCCCGAAAAAATTTTTTTTCAAGAGTTATCGGCAATTTTGTTTTTCGGCTCAAACTCGATTTTTTCTAATTATATAAGAAAAAAATTTTTTTAAATGCCCATAATTTAGTCAAAAATGAACCGATTTTAATAATTCTGGGTTCAAAATGATCGTAATTACTTACACAAGCGACTTCATGTAGAAACAATTGCAAAACAGTAGTTGGAAATTTTTTATTTAGCAAAAAAGAAAAAAAATTGAAATTTTTTCGAAAATCAATATTTCGAAAAGTGTATTTTTTTTTTTATTACTTTTTCCAAATCAAAAGGACATCACAAACTTTAATTGAGCTGAAGGCCTCGTAGCTAAAATGAGTTGTTTTTGAGTAATGAATTTTTGAGTAAAAACCCTGTTTCGCACTCTTTGTTTTTTGCAAAATAAAACATTTTCAACTACTTTTTTGCAATTGTTTCTGCACGAAGTAGCTCGTGTAAGTAATCACGATTATTTTGAACCCAAAATCATTCAAATCGGCTTTTTTTTGACTAAGTTATGAAAATTTAAAATAAATTTTCTTATATAGATTCTTTCCATTTCAATTCAAAAGGGCTATTCGGGACATGCTCTTCGATTTCGATGTAACTCAAATATGTTGCTCTCTGGTCAAAATAATGAGACACGTATTTTTTTGTTCGCCCGAAAAAAATTTTTTTCAAGCTTCATCGGCAATTTTGTTTCTCGGCTCAAAATCGATTTTTTTTTTAATAATATAGGAAAGTTTTTTTTTTAAATGCTCATAACTTAGTCAAAAATGAACCGATTTTAATAATTTTGGGTTCAAAATGATCGTCATTACTTACACGAGCGATTTCATGTAGAAACAGTTGCAAAAAAGTAATTGCAAATTTTTTATTTTGCAAAAAACAAAAAGTGCGAAACAGGTTTTTTACTCAAAAATTCATTACTCAAAAACAACTCATTTTAGCTACTGGGCATTCAGCTTAATTAAAGTTTGAGGTGTCCTCTTGATTTGGAAAAAGTTATAAAAAAAAAAATACACTTTTTGAAATATTGAATTTCGAAAAAATTTCAATTTTTTTCTTTTCTGCTAAACAAAAAATTTTCAACTACTGTTTTGCAATTGTTTCTACATGAAGTCGCTTGTGTAAGTAATTACGATCATTTTGAACCCAGAATTATTAAAATCGGTTCATTTTTGACTAAATTATGGGCATTTAAAAAAATTTTTTTCTTATATAATTAGAAAAAATCGAGTTTCAGCCGAAAAACAAAATTGCCGATAACTCTTGAAAAAATTTTTTTCGGGCGAACAAAAAAATACGTGTCTCATTATTTTGACCAGAGAGCAACATATTTCAGTTACATCGAAATCGAAGAACATGACCCGAATAGCCCGGTTGAATTGAAATGGAAAGCATCCCCTATATTCCTACTTCCATGATTCATTTTCACGAAGGTTTGTCCTTTTGTTTGTTAGTGCTAGTGCGTTCCAGTTAAACTAAGCTTAAAATTCCAATTTTGAAGGCTTAATCTCAATTTAAATAACTTACCGCATTTATATTAACACTGAAAAAGCGACGTTTAGTGCTTACAATCACAGAATACACGACTAAAGTTATCAAACAACGTGTTACGGCAATTGAGAGCTCCGTGTACGAGTAAATACCGTTATTAAAATTTCGAGTCTGTGTAAAAAGCAAAGATTAATTTGCTTGAACGATGAGCTTAAATGGTTATAAATGGAATTATAGGGATGCTTTAATTAAACTTAAGCCCAATCGACTGAAATACTAAGTAGGGAAAATTGCCCAATTTTCTGATTATATCTAAATAAAGTTAGCAAGTTTTCATCTTATGATAAAGCTAAAAAATAAATAATGGTAAACAATTTATATTTTCTTACTGTGGCAGATGTTTTTGATTCCTTCATAAGTGGTGCGTTATTGCTTGTACTGCTACTGTAGTTGGTCACCATTGTGGACGCAATTGGACGTTCGGAAGTTGGCTTTGAATTTGGAAAAAAACTGCATTTCTCAGCAGAGTTTACTTCACAAATGTCTTTATCGAAATCACGCTTACATTTAGTATCTAAGGAAGTATCAATGGGTTTTTTTTCTGAAGAAATAAATCCAGAAGAATGCCAGCTTTCAGAAACGTCGGTTAAGCCTCGAATTTGCAACAAATGCGCAGTTTTCAAAAAATCGGGTAGTTGATCATGCCTTACATTTACCTCACCATTGTACATGAAACTGTAAAAAAGGTAAACATATAATATCTTATTAATACTTATTGAGGTAAATAATTACCTTAACAGACATTCCATGTTCTCAGAGTGAACATCTCGTAAAATTACAATCGGATGTTTGCATGGATTTGATTTCAATAGCTTCCGGAAGTAAGGACTGCAGGCACTAAGTACTACTCTATGAGCATTAAAAGATCGCTGATCACAAGACAAAGTAACATCCACAAAGTCTTCTTCATCACGCAAGCGTTGAAAGCAGTTAAGAATAGATGAATGAAAATCGCTCCACTTCAAAGCGTACTGTTGATGATGTTGTTGGTGAATTGTAAGTTTTTCTGGTAACGAAATTTCTTGCTTTTGTTCCATTGGTATTAAATTTGGTGATACCGAGCACATCCTTGGGTTTCTTGCGGTCTTTAATAAGGAAACCCCTTATAATGTATTAAAGTTGAAATATTACTTATTGATATGTGGAGCAGCTAAACATTGAACACTGGCATTATAAGTCCCACATTTATGTATGTTGTTTTATGTTATTGCCGGACGAAACCTGAAATAAAATAGCAATAGGTGTACATATGTAAGTCTCTTACCTATCTTCATAATATTTGCACAAAGTTTAATTTAAATATCGCTTAAATATACACCTATAACTATTCCAAGCTAACAAACAAGTTTATTTATTCCTAGTTCTTTTGTTTTATATCCAAGACATAATTGAGGAAAATTAAACGTTCGCTGGGAACATCAGACATGCGAAAGTCACGCTCATTCGGCTGCGGCGGCAATATATAAGTATGCAGATCTCCATCTTCAATTTGAAATTTCAGAGAATAGTTGCTAGAGAAAAAAAAGGCACAAATGGTCAAATACTGAACTAATAAACTCATTACTTATTTTTCTGAAATGTACTCGTATGAGGAACTAACAAATTTAAAGCTAATTAGTTATGCCAGTGATCAACATCGCGTCGGCGTTTGTTCAGCTTCTCAGTGAATATGCTAATTTTTGACTAAAAAATATAAAGCAGATATACATACACAATCCATAGTAAGTATATATGTCTGTTAACAGTGTTATGCTTGTCATCTGCATACATACATATGTACACGTTACTACATATATACTCTTATTACTATTTAACTGTCAATACAGATATCATCATACTTTACTTTGTTATCCCTTATTTTCTATATGTGGTTAACTTTTTCTTTCTGATTTATAACTCGTGGAGCTACGGTTATTTTGAATATATTGTCTTATTAATAAAATGGCTTAATATTTTAAGGCGCACAGAAATTTATACAAAATTCAAAAATAAAATTTGAATTGCACCGAAAGCCCTAGTAGCCAGTGTGCTAACTAAGTTAGGGTTATATGTATTGATATATACCGTACAAATAATAATAATAATGATATTTTAATTTAAACAAGTAAGGAAGTGCTATATTCGATCAGAACCGAACTTTATATATATATATATATGTATATATATATATATATATACTTGGCGCTTACACCCTTTTTGGGAGTTTCGCCGAGCTTTTCCTCGTATTTGTGGCGTGCGTCTTTTAATAAAACTTAACTTGTGCTGGCTGGCTGTTAATTTTTAGAATCGAACAAGGTCTATGAGCTGAGAGATGAAAGCTATAGCTAGTAATATCAGACGAACGAGTGGAAATTCAGTCTTAACATATAAAAAGTGGGCGTGATTCTTATCCGATCTCAATAATATTAATGACGGCTCAATGCGAGGTGGGGAGCAATACCGAGCGACTTTTATTAAATCAATTTCGAGATCACGCATTTAATAAAAAACGGGTGTTGCTCCATCCATTTCAAAATTTGACTTGTGTTGAAGTTTTTTTGGATTTATGATTTATTTTTTAACAGAGATATTCCACTTTGTTTTGTTTAAAATTACATTTATATTGGAGACTGGAAACCCGTCCTTTTCAGCTCCCAACTACTTTAGATGAAGGTCACACAAGATTGAAAAAAAGAGACATCTTCAAGTCTGCAGTATCTTAATGATCTCATCTCACGCGAGGGTCCGTCCACAACTTCCTCCAACCACATCTATCACATTCGAAACAAAAACAAAAAAACAACATCATTTTCACAATCGACATGAGAGACGACGGAAGCTCTAAGGGAGACTGGAAACTAGGCCTTTCCGGCTCCCAGCTACGAAGAATCGGAGACTGGAAACCCGTCCTTTTCAGCTCCCAACTATTTTTAGATGAAGGTCACACAAGATTGAAATAAAGAGACATCTTCAAGTCTGCAGTATTTTAATGATCTCATCTCACGCGAGGGTCCGTCCACAACTTCCTCCAACCACATCTATCACATTCGAAACAAAAACAAAAAAACAACATCATTTTCACAATCGACATGAGAGACAACGGAAGCTCTAAGGGAGACTGGAAACTAGGCCTTTCCGGCTCCCAGCTACGAAGAATCGGAGACTGGAAACCCGTCCTTTTCAGCTCCCAACTATGAAGAATTGGAGATTCACAACCGATTTAATCATATATGTAAATATATGTTCATTTGAGCAAATAATTCGTTTCTTAGCACTGGCAAGGAAACATACTACTCTAGTATATAAGATTTGTAAACTTATTGTTAGTTTCTTATAAAAGAAAGATTCAATAAATAAAGAAAAATGGAAAAAAAAAAAAAAAAATATTGGAGGTGAACGTGGTTATTGATCGATTTCGTCCATTCTTAATACTGAGTACGTTGGACAAAAAGTAATATGTGAACTAAGTTCCAATTAAATATATTAATGTTTGCTCCAGCTATCATAACCACGAACGGACGGAATTACAGACATAAAGCAGACAGACAGAAGGATTGACTTCTCTCATCATTTTGAGAATTTTGGTATATATTATTAATTTTAAAAGGATTGTAATAATTATTTGCATACATTTTTTTTAAGTAAATGGACTTGTTTTATGTGTCGGACGTTTTTAACTGCATGAAAACTATCGATAGCTATGGTTTGACAGCAGAGAATGGCAAGATGTGTCGACATGTTTGTTCAGTTAAGTTTGGCAAGTCTTAATGAATCGTTTAACGCCAGAACGACACATCCAAATTGTAAAAATTTACTTCGTCCATTTTATGTGCGGTTTACACGCTGGCAGCATCATTTTTATTTCTCTCAAAATGTGGAAGGAGCTGCCGTTTCGAGCGCTATTGAGCCAAGCTGACTGAATTTTTGTTTTTTTAATTAACCAGTTAAACATCTACGACATTTAGTTCCAATGGCGTGCCATACAAGGCGCTTAACAATCGGTTTATTGAACTGATCGAATAAAACCTGCAACTCGTAGCCGCGGCGAACATATATGGATATCATATCAACAATATTTATGTTGTGTGTTAGCACTTTTAGTTCTCAAGCTGTTTTAAAAAAACGTCCTATACATCTAAATTTATTTTACAATTTCGTTACTTTTATTTCATTAAATAAACATATACTAAATGGAATAGATTGGTACCAAGCAAGAATTCAATACGCAAAGTGTAATGAACTCTTGTGTTGGTATAAAGCTAGCGGATGCGAGTTTTACAAATCTAGGAGTCTTCCGAAATGTTGCTAAGCCGATTTCAACTGCTTCACAAAACATGATTTCAGTTTAAATGATGAGAAAAACCGGCAGCAAATCTCGTTAGTTATTTGTGGTTGTTACTCTTCGAACGGACAATATCCAGCTTCTCAATCTATGATACTTTATTTGCAACTTTCAATAGAAATATACTATGAGATTACTTCACTCAAGGCTGATCTGAATGACCTATGTTTCTCTTTGATTACTGCTATAGCGGAGAAGCCTCTTAGAGTAATGAAATAACGGTGTACCACTGTCACCGAGCTTCCAACTCTCAAAGGAACGTTGTAAGACAGAGCGAGTTCATCCATGTGTACACAGATGGCTCAAAGCTCATGTGTAGGGCGGGCCGAGGTGTGTATTACGAGCATCTGCGTATCTCCTTCAGCTTTCGGCTCTTCGACATTCGCAGTGTTTTTCATGTTGCAATAATAAAAACCGTGATACTGGTACAGTGTGATGCGATACCTGAAAATAATATTTACCTTTTCACTGAAAGTGAACCGGATATAAAATCCCTCACAAAGCAGTCGACAACCTCTAAGATAGCCATGAAATGCCGCATATCACTTAACAAGATGGTTGAGTCATTTCACCCAAAAGCAACATAAGTTCCTGACCATTGCGACATCGAAGGGAATCGCAGGACAGATGAACTAGAGACTCGTCACTAAACAGACTGATGAATACTCAGACAATGGTATAAGCATATTCTTACAGGCATGTAATACACTTTTTTACTATAATTTTTGAGAAAATTGAACGAAAGATGGCGTAATGAACCAACCTGCCTAACAATTGTGGTCGACTATCAATGCTAAATGCACAAAATCTCTGCTAAGATAAAATAAGCAAAGCCTAAGCACACTAATTTTCCTTATATCTCGGCGTTGTGCAACAGGCAGACAACACACAAGGATGATAGATTACAAGGTTTGGCCATATGAAACAAAATTGTGAGAGTAACTTCGGCTGCCATGCCTTCGGGTACTCGACAGCTGAGTTCTGGCCGCTAATTTCACACACATCCACACACTCATCTAATCAGTCGTTGTTCAGACGACAATAAGGTAATATGAGCGGAGGCACTCTTGATTTTTTTTTTCATATATCTACATATATCACAATTTAAGTTTTTCCGTCAACAAACCGTTGTCATTAGCCCGGTCCCGTCAGCGAATCAACTAATTCCTTCGAAATCAACGAGAGCCATTTAACGGTATGATGCTATCCATACCTCTGCATACTGTACATTGTGCAGACAAATAGTTTTTAGGGAAGCGACGAGAAGAAGAAAAAGATACGACTTTGCCCTTCTGTGTCACTGTACTGCTCTATCCACACGCGGACAAGACAATTTTCGACGTAGACAATTTTTCAATGAGTTAGGAGATCTCAGTTCAGTGGAATTCAAAGGCCTTCAAATGTTTCTGAATAATTCACCATAGTTACAAGACAAGTTCCCAGGCAGCAATCACTCAGGTAGCTTATAGATAAGACTGAGTGTGTCATATAGTGTGGACAGATATTATTCAAAACTTTAAAATAGAAATGAATATGACCTCTGAGAAAGCCTTAGAAGGACGCAACAAGGAGTTCGAATTAAGTTTGCTAACTGGGAAATGTTTAGAAACCTCCAACACGTCCTGACTCAAAATAAAACCACCTGGCTCTAAATCAATATTAATATAGTTGGCGCTTACACCATTTTTGGGTGTTTGGCCAAGCGCCTCCGCCTATTTGTAATGTGCGTCTTGATGTTGTTCCACAAATGGAGGCACCTACCGTTTGAAGCCGACTCCGAACGGCAGATATTTTTTTATTAGGAGGTTTACCATTGGCAGGGCGACCGCTATTAGAGAAAACTTTTTCTTAAATTTGGTGTTTCACCGAGATTCAAACCTACATTCTCTTTTGATTCCGAAGGATAGCCACGCACCAACCCATTCGGCTACGGCGGCCGAAGTTATATTGATTAGAAAATATACACGATAGAGATGTAGAAATAGAGACATAGAGCTTAAGTACATAAATAGCGGAAGGTAAGGAAAATCGAGAGATAAATATAATTATAGTTAAGAGTAAGAAATAAAAAATTATCATATTATTATATTTCCTACCTATTTATAACTACCTGATTTTATTTAATAATCATCACAATTTGTGAAGAGGGCCAATATTTTTGCGGAATTAATATTTCTGGTTCACCATGGTTAAATAAATATAAATTTGAAAAGTATTCGAAATTCGAATTATTTTAGAAGTTGTACCTATTCAATTTTTATTGAAATTGTTTGAGTATTATTTTTTTTTTATTGAGATCGGTAATACTGATTTTACTAAATTTTTAAACATTTAAAATGATGATGGTTTTTTTAGTTTATTTTTTATTTTGGAATAAAGTTTTTTTTGCACAGATTGTTAAAAATTCTTAAAATATTCTTGGTTTGTCAACCGTTTTTGAATGAATTCAAAAATGTTTATATAAATGATTGAATTGAAATCAAAATTGAAATACAGAAGTAATATAATAATTATAAAGTGATGAACACGAAAAAATATGTATACAAAATACGTAAAATCCTGAAATTTTTTAACATAACATGAAAAGTGGATAACAAAAAAAATGTGAAACAACTACTATAATAAGTTAAAGAAGGTAATCTTTCATTTTTTATAATTATATATTTTAGCAGCACTGCCAATCCCTGGGTTGATGAACAACTGATAGTTGAAATGGCGGACTGACAGATATAAGGCGCCAAAAATAACTCCGAAAAATAGTTCGTTTTTACGTTAATGGAAGTGTCACGAATTACATATTTATAATTATTTGTGTTAAAACCAATTCAAGTAAGCGATTATTTTAATAGAAGTTTTAAATAAAGTTTGCTTTTAGAATTTTCTCAAACCATCTTATTTCCTTTTCGGCGGCTTCTTCTTTTAACCCATGTGGTGTACATACATAAGCATACATATAAGCATTATAGTATGTTTCTTTTGAGAGTACTATCAAATTCAATCACACTTTGCTGAAAAAATTTGCATACATGTAATTTTATTGAAAACTGGATTTTGGTTAATGTATGTAAATTTGTATGTATGTAAATATGTATTTTATTCTTTGCTTTAAAAGCGTAGCGCATTCAATATAATTAAACTAAACTTGAGTTTTGATCTCTTTAGTGTGAGATATTTTAAAAAACTACTTTTGTTAAAATGAAAGGTTATCTTCGTTAATCATTATATTATTTTTATACGGCTTTAACTTATTCTGTTTGTTGTTTGACAAATTTGTTTTTATTACCCGCTTTTATGTTATATTAAAAATTGCAATATTTTATGAATTTCTTTATAATTTTCTCGAGTTCAATAATTTTGTGTTTCAATTTTGAATAATTTCATTTAGATCTAAATATTTTATTTATGCATTTTATTCTGATTGTGCTTATTTTTATTATATGATATAACCCTCTTGGGGAACTGCCTACTAAGTACCACTATTGAAGTGGTGTGGAAACTGAAAAATCCCAATTTTTGTTTAAGCACCAAATCAACATTTTTTCCGGTGTGGCATCACTGACGAATGTTATAAAAAATGTACATTTTCACAGCGGCCTCACGAGAAAAAGAGTTCGCTTCTACTTATCTATGGTCTGAACAACGACTGATTGGAGGAGTGTGTGAATTCACACTGTGAATACATGTGAAATGAGCGGACAAGCATTCCAATCTATCTTTGGATATGTGCGACAAAATCGGTACCCTACTTACCATATATGTATCTAACAAACAAATAAAGCGTTGGTGCATTCATTCCACTTAATTGCTTGGCAAATTTTTGAAACCTTAGGGTGATAGAGAGTATTCTTACTGTAAAGGCAGATCAGAGCCTTACTCACGATTAGTAGCTGTGCCTTTATAAGAAGGAGGTCGCAGGGCGTCTGGATATTGAAAGGCATTTTAGTAATGCCATCACGGAGGCAATCACAAAAGCTTCTGCATAATTTGAGAAGCGAAGCGAGAAGAAGCAACAGGAGGATTGTTCACGCGGATGTGCTTTTTTATAGAACGAGTTTTTATTCTCGATGCTTGTGTAGTTGTGCTCTCTAGGTCAGAAAGAGATGTACGTGAAAGCACGTTCGTATTCGCTTTAACAAACTCGATTGTACAGTTGTATTCATTAAGCTTGTAGAAGAGTGGCTGGAGAACTAGTGAATCAAGGAAAAAAATCTGATATTTACGGTAAATTCAAGTACATTTTAGATATTGTCTTGAATTAGGTAACTATTTCCCAAGAAAAGAATATTCTTTGGTCTTCACGATGTACAGAATACAGAGGTGTGACTAACATCACACCGTTAACCGGCTGACATTAGCTGACGTAACCTGCTCGTTTACGATAAAACTGAGATTTGGTTGATGATATACAAAAAAACTTAACTTAGCCACTTCTTATATTGTATTACTTCGTTACCGTCTGAGCAACGACTGATTCGTTACCGGGCGAGTGTGTGAATACGTGTAAAATGAGCGGCCAGAATTCTGCTGCCGAACCCCGCATGACATGGCTGTCGAAATTACTCTCACAATTTTACTTCGGATGGCCAAACCTTGTAATCTATCACCCTTGCTTGGTATACACTGGCAAACGCCTTACCTGACAAAGAGATAAAAATAAATTTGAAAGCTTCAAACTTTCGATGGTCAATGAACCGGAAAGCTGCATTAAGCTACAAAACTACAAAGTCCTATTATATAATTCTGTTAAATTCTGTATAAAGCTAATAAGGATGTATGGTGTACAGCTTTGGGTCACTACCTGTATTACTAAAATTGATATTAAACAAAGATTACAATCCAAGATACTTAGAATAATCTCAGCAGCGCCATTATACGTCTAAAACTCAAACATACATTGAGGTCTTCAAATACCCATGACTGATGACGAAATAAATAATAACAAAGAAAAGTATCTAAAAAAAAAAACTTACATACAATCGCACCGAACACTCTTACTACTGCTCTCTTATACACAATCGGCGAATCACATCTAGAACGATTTGTTACCCCGGTGTGTTCACAATTTCGCAACATTTCGCAAATTTCGCCAACAACAAAGCTCATTGAATAAGTAAATGAATTTGGTAAAAATCAGCACTCTAGTTGCCCGCGCTCAAAATAACATGTCTGAGCTATGTTGATTACTGAACAAAATTGCAGCAAACAGTAAACTTTTACCTAATCAAAATTTTTTGTTCGAAGTTCTGATATAGCTTATCTAAAAGAAACACACTACAAAATCATCGTCTCATAACTGTAAATCATCACCTCATATTTTATACATATCCACAGAGAAGTTGTATGCAATGCAGAGAGAATCATTCGAAGAGTAAACGCAACCAACATCAGAAGGATTGAAATTTGTCACGCAGATTTTTAACAGTTAACATACTCGCTAGCACTCAGACTAGACTTCTCACGATCAGCCACTACACGTCTCGCAACGTAAATTTTTTTATGTCTATATACGGCCGCTGTAGCGGAATGGGTTAGTGCACGATTCCGGAAATGAAACTCTAAATTGTAAAGCTTGTTATTTATAGCGGTCGCCTTTCGGCCGGCAATGACAAGCCTCCGAATGCGTTTCTGCTATCAAAAAACTCATGGGCGCGCTGCCCTAGAAGTGGCTATTTGAAACCAGGACAAGCCTGTTGATCCATGCAACTCCTCACCCTACGGAGGTGTCGCGAAGCATTTCATCGTGCAGCGGAAAAGGCGAATGATTCGCCACTCCTACGCGGTAGAGTTCTTAACATCTTCATCGTCTCTCCTGTTACATCGTATTCGTGTCTGAACCGGTGAAAGTATGCTTTTGTCCGGCTAGAAACCGGTCAAGTGAAAATACACCTCTCCATGATTTCTATTTAGCCAAAATCTCAAGTCGATGTGTCCACCTCTTTGTCGTGTTGTATAACCTGTGATGCGGAGAGTGCGCATACTATAGAGCGTTTTAAAGGCGAAGCGCTCTAAATTTCGCTTAAAATCTTTTTGCGACATTTCACCCTCTAATGTTACAGAAATAATCTTTAACCGGTTCTCAGTGATTTTGAAGGTATCAGTTAATTTGATTATATCATGAGGCTTGTTACGGCGGTTTGCTTACGAAAACACTAAGAATGTGTTGGTGATATACGAAAAAAATCAGCGTAGGCCGTTCATGTGGACTAGTTTGTGAGTATGTGCCTAGTGCCAGTGACGTGGCACTCGAAGTCATACATATATACATATATATGTATATATATATAATTGGCGCGTACACCCTTTTTGGGCCCCTTTGGAGCCGAGCTCCTCCTCCTATTTGGGGCTTGCGTCTTGATGTTGTTCCATAAATGGAGGGACCTACAGTTTCAAGCCGACCCCGAACGGCAGATATTTTTATAAGTAGCTTTTCCATGGCAGAAATACACTCGGAGGTTTGCCATTGCCTGCCGAGGGGCGACCGCTATTAGAAAAATGTTTTTCTTAGTTTGGTGTTTCACCGAGATTCGAACCTACGTTCTCTCTGTGAATTCCGAATGGTAGTCACGCACCAACCCATTCGGCTTGGGCGGGCGCCGTATACAGGAAGTGTTTATAAAATTTGTTCTCAACTTATCAGAGTCATTACCTTCATACGACTCCCGATATCAACTTTTGAGTTTAACATCACTACACAGTTTATGAACACTTTTGTCGTGTTCATTTGTACTAAATGTGCTTACAAGCGAACTTGATTGTACTGATATCTTAAGATCACCTATTAATGAACCTTATAAAGGGGTTTTCAATTGGCGCGGGTCGATTTTGGCGCCCTGTGGCAGCCATTTTGTTTTGGTGACATCTGTTAAATCTTTTGTTTATTATTCAGTTGTTTATGCCAAATCATCATGGCACGTTACACGATTGAACAGCACGTTCAAATGATAAAACTTTATTATCAAAATGAGTGTTCATTAACGCAAACGTTGCGCGCATTGCGCCCATTTTTCGGTAGACGTGGTGGCCCTTCAAATTCGACTCTTCAACGTTTAGTGGCCAAATTTGAGACGACCGGGTCAATAAACAATCAGCCAACATCCGCACGTTCAAGGAACGCAAGATCAGTCGAGAACAGTGCCGCGGTCCGTGAAAGTGTGCAGCAGAACTCGAGGCAGTCTATTCCTCGCCGTGCACAAGAACTTGGCCTTTCGCAGATTTCAACTTGGCGAATTTTGCGTCGGAACTTGGGCCTACACCCGTACAAGATCCAACTGACCCAGGAGCTCAAAGTTGATGACCATAGACAACGCCGTTTGTTCGCTGACTGAGCTTCGAATCGTTTGGAAGAGAACCCCAGTTTTGGGCGAAAAATCATCTTTAGTGACGAGGCGCACCAATCCACACGAGGTTAACCAGGTGATAATGCATTCTCAAAAAGTTACCGTTTGGTGTGGATTTTGGACCGGCGGCGTCATTGGTCCGTACTTTTTTGAAAACGACGTTGGTGAGGCGGTCACCGTCAACAGCAAGCGCTACACAACGATGATAACCAATATCTTATGGCCCATATTGAACCATATGGACCTAGACGACATGTGGTTTCAGCAGGACGGCGCTACGTGCCACACAGCAAACGCCACGATTGACATTCTGCATGAACGATTTGAGGGTAAGGTTATCTCTCGCAGGGGTGATGTGAATTGGCCACCAAGGTCATGCGATTTGACCCCGCTAGACTTTTTCCTGTGGGGTTTCTTGAAGTCTCAGGTCTATGCAAATAAACCACAATCGGCCGATGCTCTAAAGATGAACATAACACAGGCTATCGCTCAAATTCAGCCGGATCTATGCGGAAGAGTAATTGAAAATTGGTCCACTCGGATCCGTTCCACCGTAAGAAGCCGAGGCGGGCATTTGAATGATGTCATATTCCACACTTAATGGCATATATGCGCCTTTCAAATAAAAATAATAATTTTGTCAATAACTCACACACAGCTTGTTTTATTCAACATCTACCCGCCCTTATTGAAAAACCCTTTAGAAACCTGCCCCTTTTGAAAAGTTTCATATGCAATTGAAAAAATTCAAGTATGCTATTAATGCACCCATTGCGTGAACCTTAAGTGAACTTAATAATGTCAAAGATGTCGACATGTCATTTACTGGAGCTGAATTGAAAAATTTAGTGCTAAATAATATTCAAATATAATTGTATTACATACTTAATTAATCAAATAAATAGTTAAAACTCCACTCGCCAGTATCCCTCGAATTTTCATTTATACGATGTTAGTTTGAAGAAAAGTAACTTTAAGTTTTGTACCTTTAGAACGTATAGGGCACCAGCACAAACGGTGCGCCGCGCCGGTTTCAACCTTATTTTGTGTGATGGGAATCCAAGTATCTATCTACAGTTTGATCGTTTCGCATCACTTCGCCTGTAACAATGCCATGGTGCGCCTCTACCATATTATTAAATCAATATTATCAAATCAATCATCATTAGAGCTAACCAAGGATAGATACTTTTCCTTGGACTCATGGTTTTACTAGCATGATTCCATGAGGAATGTTTTTGATACAGCGCCAGATTATAGCTAATTTCTGCTACATATGTACATATTTGCATCCGTTTTGCAGAAGAAGGATCTTGCGACAGCCACATGTTTCAGCCAAAGCTTTTCTCCCCCAAATATCGCTCAACGGACCCGAGCCACTTTCTCGAACAAACAGGTATGTGTCGCTAAAGTACATTGTATTGCATTGTATTAATTTGTGTATAACGGCGGCCACCATAGACGAATGGCCATTCGGTGTAGGTTCGAATGCCCGTCCATGAAACACCAAAATGATAGAAAACGTTTTTTCCAATAGCGTTCGTCCCTCAGCAGGCAATAGCAAACCTCCGAGTGTATTTCTACCATAAAAACCCCCTCATTTAAAGAACAACATCAAGGCACACACCACACATAGGAGGAGATATGGCTCCCTGCGACTTTTTTCTGTTTGATCGAGTCAAAAAACCTCTACGGATACCGCGTTTTAACATCCGAAAGGAAGTAATGAAAAAATAGAAAACTGTTACGATACCGAAAATAGAGTTCCAGAAATGTTGCGAGAACTGGATCAAACGCTGGTATACCTAAGTGCGTTGTAGTTGATGGGGAATACTTTGAAGGCGATACTGCCGCTTTTGAAGAATAAACTTTCATTTTGAATTTTCTGAAAATATTCCGGGAACTTTTTGAGGTGGTATTGTTTGTTACTTGTGTATAAATAAATCTTTTTTTATAGAGAAATAACTTTCCTCTATCCCAACTTCGGAATGTATGCACCACACACACACTAAATCGGCTGCAGCTTACATGGAGAAAAATAAATAAGCACATCCTTAAATGCAGCAAATAGAATAGATAGAATAAACAGATCTATTTATTCATTAGAAAATATTAAAAAAATAAAAAATAAATAATTTTTACCTTTTGTTACGTTTGTAAAGTTTTCAACTTACAAAGTTAGTTTTGGTTTTTTTTTGGTAAATTAATTCTAATCGAACTCTATACAATATTATTTTGTATCAGAAACCAACCTACAAAATCTGCAATCGGTTGCAAAATACCAATAAAAGGTCAACTTGCAGGAAGTATTATTTTTCTTTTTCGTTGTATTTCAGTCAACTATTGAACTCTGTCATTTATTGATTGTATGAAATGTTTAAAAATACCCTAGATTTTTGAGAAACAAAATTTTTTATACTTTTGTTACCATGCGAGCTAAGTTTTCTATTATTGAAAAAATTGGTTTTAGGATAGCATCTAAATTCTTTATCGCTATTAATTGCTTTCACAATTTTTTGTTCAATACATGCGGACATTTTTTAAATTTTTTCTTTCTTTCAACAAATACCATAAATGATTTATATTTTTTACAGCAAGCCGTTACATACGTTTTTGATGGCAACTTGGCACCCAAAATATCAATTTCGGATTTGTCCACTAAAAATATTTATTTCTCAAACGCAATCTTTGGAATGCCTGATAACGGTTTTACACAAATTTTTTCAATCGACTAATTCGTTTTAAGGTATTGAACAATGAAATGTCGCATTCTACTTGTTTGCATGGTAAAACTAGAAGAAGGAAAAGCACATTGTTCCCAATTTCTTGATTCCAGCCATGGCGGAATAATAAAGTCGAAGTAATAAGGCCGCATTCTCTGTTTGCCTGTACTAAATAAAAACGTAGTCTCTAACTTATCTCTAATTAAAACAAAAAAAAGAATTGTTACATGTGTTAAAAATTAGTTAATAGGTATATATGGTTTAAATATTTTTCTTAGTGAAGAATATCCCTTTAGAAAATTTAAAAGGCACACACTTCCAATAAAGCGGTGTCAAATCTCTCGTGCTTCTCTTATTACTCACAATTGTTTTCCAGGGAATAATTAATTTTTACGTATAGATCAATGGAATGTAATGACCTTCTTGTTTTCATAACATGTTGTGAAGCATATAAAGAAATACTGTTTAAAGAGAGTTTAAAATTGGTTTTATTGGAATAAAAATTACAATACAGTAGTGTCTAGATATAGCTAAGGTCCTATATAGTGAACACTGAAATTTTTACATGTAGTACTCCAAATAGTATCTACTATAAGCGTAAATCTCTAAATAATGAACTAATGTTAAAGGAAACTCCAAGCAGAAACCAAAGGAAAAAACATACAATATAATCAGAAATGAAGGCAGATATTCCTCTAAATTGAACTTGGGTACTGTTATTTGACATTAGCGATCGCGGTTGATAAGATTTTTGGCGAGTGCAAACAGTTTGGGGTTTATGATTGCTATTAGTATTTCAGTATTGGCAAAAATATTTGGAGTATATAAATCAACAATATCGGAAATAAATAGAAAAGCGATGTGATATTATCTCTCACCAAACAACTTAGCATCTAAGAGGTAGACTCTTAGAAAAAAGCGTGTGTCTACTCTAATGACAAATAAAACCAGTTTTTAAACAAAAAATGTAACCCTAATATAGTGAACAACCTGGCTAATTATGAGTTTACTGTATTCAGACACAACTGTAACTGCTTACAGATGCTAAAGATCATAGGTTGTTTATAGTCAGCTAAAGAAAACGGGTTTGTCTTAAGGTACATATGTATAAACAGTTAGTCACTTAAGTTAGTATTCTTATTATTATTATTTGCTGGATCGCCGGCTGAGGGCGCAAAGGGCAAGATAGTATACACTAGATATATGTATCTGCATTAATTCCGCTATTAATACTTTGAAATGAAACTCATCTTCAATACAGAATAGTTACAAAATGTTAAAAAGTAACGAAATTGTAGCATCTTAAACAACATTTTATAAATGTTCATATCACAAAAGTAAGTACACAATGAACTATATGTCATGATAAACTTATTAAGTAAAAAACATTCTTAAAATAAAGTCCTAGTATTTGATTGAATTACCGTTAGACTTAATAATAGCTTTAAGTCATGAAGTCATAGATTTCACCAAGTTGTCAGTTACTGCAGTCATTCTCTTATTCCACTCTTGAATGGCATTTTTTAATTATTTCTTATTTCGTATCAAATAAAATCGATTTTAAAATTCTTATCAACGTTCTTTAGGACTCCTATCAAAGTTTTATAGGATTGAACTTTGTGTTGACCTTTCTCCATAATACTAAATTTGTGTTCATCTGAAAATATGACGTTGTTTGGTCATACTTTTCAGAATCTTTTGCGAATGCGATCCGTCTACGCCGATTACCACTAGTCACGAAAGGCTATTTTCTGATATAACGTCCATGATGACCGGCGTACGATTACACTATTTTCCGTCAGTGAAAAGCGTGGGTGCCTGGAGCGCAACTTATTAGAGGTGTTTTCCACACTTTTATAATTATTTACCATCTTTTGAATCATAGTATAATTTTATCCACTAAACGCCCGATTTCACGTAAAGCATTCTGTCAAAAAAGTACCGGGAATTGTTCAATAAAACACAAAATAATTGTTTAATCATTAAAATTTATTTTGTCGCCTTCAAAATAGGCTCCATTCGAAGCAATAAACATATGATAACGGTTAGTCCAGTCATCAAAGCACTTTTTAAAAGTGTTTCAAGAGATATTTTTCAGCTCCTTCAGCGAATTCTCCTTAATGGCCTCTATCGACTCAAAGCGGCGTCCGCAGAGTGGCAATTTAAGTTTTAGGAAAACGAAAAAGTCACAGGGGGTCGAAACAGTGTTCTCAATATGAGCCGGTGCGTTGTGGCGCGTTATGGCGCAAGATCAATCAGTTTTCTTTCCACAAATTGGGCCGTTTCCTATGCACATTCTCTCTGAAACGTCACATAACTTCCAAATAATGTTCTTTATTTACTGTAGAACCATTTGGAATGTCTTCCGAGTACACAACACCATGTTAATCAAAGAAAACGAGTAGCATGACGTTCACTTTTGACCGACTTTGACGTGGTTTTTTGGTTTTCGGCTCATGTGGATAGCACCATTCAGCCGTCTGTTGACATTCTGTCCGAATTCATTTGCTCAAGCATGTCTTCACCCACCTTCTTCCGCTGAATTTTTTGAAAGAAATTCAACTCTCTTGGCACGAGTCGAGCAACCACGCGTCTCATGCCAAATTGATGGTGTAAAATGTTGCGAATTCTTCCGAGAGCACGAGCTACCTCCCTCAAACCATTTCCTTCACTTTATCGACATTTTCGTCCGTTGAAGACGTTGATGGGCGACCAGATCGGGGCAAATCTTCCGCGACTTCTCGGCCCTCTGCAAAAACCTTATACCTCCCGTAGACCCATGTTATTGATAAAGAACACTCGCCATTGGCTTTCTGCAACATTTTCAACGATTTGGCAAACGAAATCCTGTTCAAAACACAAAATTTAAGAAAAATTCTTTGTTCAATATTTTTATCCATAGTGAAAAACGCAGAGCACACCTGCGGTTGACTAATATAATTAAATGCCAAAAACAAGCTAATTGAAAGATCACTCTCAAACTCTGCGGTACTATAGAGGACAATTTTACCAAGACTCCAGCAAAAAAATTTAGACATATGTGTAACACGCGCTTTTTAAATGAAAAATTCCCGATATTTTTTTGACAGAATGTATTTTTTTATGATATTTTATTTGGATTTTTCTAAACCACAACGAAAAAATCGCGTTGTATTCATCAAACAACTGCTCACTGCATACAAATTTAATGTATACTAAAGTCTTCAGCTAAATTTGTGTGCATGTACATACGTACATGCGATGGGTAAAACTTTCCAAAGCCAGAGCTTATGTATACTTACTTTAGTGGCTAACTGTATACATATGTATATTATACTCGTGTATTGAGGGAAACGAATTGCAAGTGATGATTTTAAGTGTCAAAACAACTAGGCTAATCTCCTTTTTGAGTTTAGCTCAAATAAGGAAGATATCCTTAATTGAATCCTGACTTCGTTAGGTTAAAATTTTAAATATTCACAGAAAAAGCTTATGTAAAGGTTTTTACTATGAAGAATTGATTTCTAAAGTTGTTTTATTAGATATTATGACTATTATTAGTAACTTTTTTTCTTCAAATAAATACTCAAACTAGAGGGTTTTCCAGTAAAAACAAGCACTAGTGATGTTATATGGTATTTCATTTATCAGCTGACATGTACTGCTCGTTTGAGGTTCATGTGCTTTAGGTAACACAATTTTATTATTTCCTTTGGTGGTCTTAATTTAAAAAATGTTGATTGTTAATTGACCTACATTACTGTGAGAATTTGAATGAGAATTTAAATGTACCGCTGACACCAAAAAAACCCGCTATTCAATTAGTTCAACCGATCCAGGTAAATATATTATAATCTTATTTATTTTTTTAATTACTTAAGATTGCATTGTGTTTGTTTTCTTCATTTGTCAAATGTTTCAAGATCACACAGTAAAGGATATGTACGCAAAAGTGTTTATCATGGTTTAAAGAGAAAAATAATACCAGCAACGATCTATACCTAGGATAATGGAGTCTCCATTATCTCATTGAGACAATTATTCAATTATTATTGAAAAACCACATACAAATGCTGGAGGCATTGGTTCTGAAATGTTTACTTACAAGCGCAGGCCGCAAATTACCCAAGCTCGATGGGATCACATCGTTAAGAAGCTGAGATTGTCTCAACGTCAAACCGATTGAATATTTTCTTAGTATAAGGACCATAACTCTCTTCTTGATCTCTTTCAATGCAAAGAGCACACATAAAATGCGGTGAAGTGGCATTTTTCGGCTTTATCTTTTTCACCTCACATTTGTCAACTTCCGTAGGTGAAATTGAAACGCCCAAAATATCCGCGCTTATATTGTGCTCCGCATTGCTAGTACTTTGTTGTGGTATGCCAGTAATGTCTATTGCGTTCTCTTGTTCTCTCCAGTATATTTTGCGCTCTAACCTTGTTACCTTTTGTTTCACTGCTTGATTCTACTCAGACAACACAATCAATGTGTTAAGCATATCGTTGATCTGCCTTAAGGCAGCAATCTCTCCGTACGTGAGCTGAAAGTTATTGTCTTTTTGTTAGAAGGCTATTGACCTGTATTTTTGCTATTTTTACTTATACTCTTGTGATGCGTTTGGTTTGTTTTTGTTGCTCTATCAAATCGATATCCAGCGCTGAAATGTTAATGGACTGGTCGGGAAAACATGGTTGACGCGAATGGAGTGTCAATATCTGAAGCAGGTATCACAGCAACATTTATCGCATTTACAGGTGGTACAAGTAGTCAACTATTTGTTCACAAATTAAGCACTTCACTTCGAATAAATGTAAACAAGATGAAAAACTTAAAAAATAATAAAAACTTGGTTTTAGTTGAAAGTAAGATGAATTTCCAGTGTGTGGACTCCATACACACTAAAAAACACATCTACACGTGACGACGATTTTTCAGCACTGACTTTTCCTTAGTACGTCTGACGAAAAAACATTCCTTTCATTTCCAAAATTAAATTGTTTTGGCTATTGCTTATCTTTTATATCAGCTATTCTATTAGATATTGGAAGGGCATCGCATTTGGAGTTATAATTCGGTAACATACTTGTTACAGTTCTAAAAATTTTATCACAAGCTAAAATATGTCAAAGTAATTGAAGGTGAGGATTTAGTATCAAATGTGGCGTTTGTCCAGTTCTGCACAAACACTCTTCTCTTTGGACCTTTCGCTGTCATAAGCTGCGTGCGATTTTGAATCCATTCCACAACTGATTCTCTGTAAGTTTTCCAAAAACCGCTGCTTAATCTTCTCCAACGTTTCAGTGATATCCGGACTTTATATCCGAGCTTGGGGGACATGTAAATTGAGCAAAGGACTTTCGTACTATTCATCTCATGGGTTCCTCCATCGTGGTAGGCTCTTCAACTCCAACCCGATGGACTTTGTGTATTGGTTTGCTAAGGAAAGCCACTGTTTCCTGTACCAGTCCAAAAGACTGTCTCAATAAACGTCCCCTTTGGTGCTGGGTATACCTCCCGTTTCGTGCCCGAATCGCGCATACCTCTTATGCATTCCACGCATTTCATATTTTCAGTGAAGTATGCTATTTCCTTCGCATACGCCAAATACGCTAAACGCTCGGTCTCTGTTGCGTATTTCTGCTTTTCTCTGCTTTATTTCTCCTTTGACAATGGTTCGTCAGTCCTGTCTGGAGCATTTGTTGGCTGTGGTAATTCCATTGGCTCCATTAGAGTGGTTACTTGCCCTTGTCAGTTTGTACTTAGTACTTTGGCCGCGGAACTTGTTTCGAACTTAAGCTTAAATATAGAGAGTGGTAGTGTGTGGTCAAAGGATTGAGCTTTTACTGGTTAAAATGTAGTTCACCGAGGTGAGTCTTGACTAGATCTACTTCAGCCTCAATCGCTCCCAGAATTAGTGCTATGTGTACTTATTTTCTGTGTTTCTAACTGTGGTACGCGGGTATCTTGTTATTGCAGCTGCGCGTTCATCTTCGACGGCCACTCCGTTAACAATTGTGAAATCCATTTTAATTGATGATTCCAGTTGGAACACATGCAGCTCTCATTTATTTCCAGAAGTTGATACACGACGCTCTAGGATCTTGTTTTATGCGACTTTATTTAACAATCGCACTTTTGACATTCGATCACGGTATTGCTAAATAAATTGCATAAACTAACGGCAACATAACTGGCTGGGTCAAACGTTCAACTTAAGACTGAATACCTTGTGCCCATGCACATGAGCTTAACAAATATTGTAATTTCTAGATAGATCAACTCGCATTGCTGTTATAATATATAGAAATTACTACTTCTGTTTAGTACCTCACTTGTTCGATATTATTGCCATACGTTTCGCGTATGTTCATGATTCATCACAATATGTTCTGCGATTCGTGTTCTTTTTTTACATATCTTCTTTCTGCACGAAGATTGTGGCTCCTTCAGCAGTTTGTAAAAATGGCAAAAACTAAAGCAACAATGGCTAGATCTCTGTCATATTTAATAGCTGCAGAAAAAGTTTGAAGTTAATCAGCACATAAGAAACCAGAATCACTCCTACTAGACCAGTTGAGCAAATACCTCAAGGCTTACTTACAAATTCAATTATGCACATTCCATTATGAAAGTTATCAAATCCCCATTTAATTAACTTAAGCACTTTCTTGGCAAAAAGGTACAAATAATTTGAAAACTCCAAACTTATATTGGTTAATGAACTGGAAATCTAGATTCAAATTAAACTACAAAGTGCCAATATAAATATGTGATGTATAGCTCTGGGGCACTACCTGTTCAGTATAGAGATTTGAAGACCGATAATAGATAACGAAATTAAAAATAGCAGATGCAGCCAACGTCATGTCTACAACGAAAATATCGTCCTGCTTCGTTGGACATACGGATAAAAAAGTATAAGAAAATCGTTTAAGCCGTTCTCGCGCAAATCAGGAAGAAAAAGAATGTGACGAAATTGACTTGAATTCATCTTAGTACTAAAAACTAGAAACCAAATAAAGAAAAATTAAAAATTAATCCTAGACGTAATCAAGGTAAAATTTATAAAATATATATGATATTGGTTTAGAGTTTTAATAATGGCTACGAAATTATAATAATTAAATTTAAATATTTTTGCATGAATCGATAGATGACACCGTAACGATGTATTAAGAGTAAATTTCGTAGAATCTATGGAACCGTTGATAAAATCATACATGAACATAAGTTAAGTTAAGGAAGTTCTATTAGCGAGCAGCTTAACATTTATAAACATGGCACGATTTCATTAAAATGAAGTGTTAACAGAGCAAACCGGATGAAACTCGTCTGCACTCTTTTCATTCTTAGGGAATGAGAAGCGTAGATTGGATTCAATATTATGAATACGTATTTTTGTGCTTATTGATGTGCTTAACAAAAGAAGATTCCGAATAAAAGATCCCTCCTACTTCCACAGAGTACTTCAAAGGAATAAGATTTAGATAAGGTCATATAAAAACATTTATTAATATTAAGGACAGTTTATTTCTAATGCTCGAATGAACATAAACATCCGACGGGAAGGTAATCGTATTAAAAAATTTCATGTTGTCAGTAAAAAGTAGAAATTTGGAATGACTAAGGCACAAAAATAAATAAAGCAGGACCAAGAATGCTACTCTGGAGCGCACCCGAGGTTGCCACGAAAAGGAATGATTTAGTATTCTCGATTTCTACAAAGGATATTAAAATGTTATGCGAGACGATTTCTAATCCTTTTAAAAATCCGAATAAATTGCATTAACTTAAAATACGTTTTTAAATGCAGTGACGCGATACCTAGAAAAGGCTGCGAAATTCATGAGTGCTGGTGACTGTATAGCCCACAAACAAAACCATGTTTATGTAGTTCCAAAATTATTTTGATAGAAAAGTACACATTTTTATAAAGTGTAAAATTGCCTAAAACTTTAAATATCATCCTTATTACCGGAGTACAAAATCGGTGTAGCCTATAGAAAAAGGGAGATTAAAAATATGAAAGAGAGGAGCTGCAATTCTTAAGCAAAGGAGAGGGTAGCCCATTAAAATATTTTTTAGAGTGTTTTTTAAGGCCAAGATGATATTGATAACGTCAAGTTCAGTGATACCAAGTGATCCAAAGTATACAGAGTTAGAAGTGAAATTTGAAAATAAACCGCAAGTAGACTTGCCAAAGTCAAGAAGTCAACTATTAAATATTAGGCCCATGGAAGGTATATATTTAACGCAAATTGGCGAAATTAAAAGTCACTTGAAAACCAGTTTTGTGTAAACTAGTAAAAGCCGTAGTTGTACCCGAAACTGTATAAGTTAAACAAGGGCAAACACCGTAGCCGAATGAGTGTGGCACCGCACCTCGAACTATCTATGGGCATGATATAAAAGGTAGAAATAGTTTTCTCTAATAGCCATTCAGCAGCGGCATAAAACTATAGGACCCTCCAACAAGGACGAGCTTTTCCTCCAAATTATAGAGTTCGTCTTGATGTTGCTGGAGGGTACTATAGTTTATAATATATATATATTATAAATATATATATATATATATATATATATATATTATATAGATAATATATATATATATCTAACAAGACTGCGAATCAAAAATCAATTAAAGCTACATACGTTTAAATAAACCTGCTTCATGTATGGTAAAAAAAGCATTGATAATATTTTATTGTATACAAAAAAATTTTTAACTTTTGTTTTTGAAATATGTAAGTATATAAAAATGTCTAGAATGTTTCTTCTCAATCAGATAATTAGAGCCCACAAGTATAATCTTTACTAGTCAATTTAAAGTATAGATTCGGCTAGTTGCACTAAGAGGCATTTACCCATCTATTTGTTCAGTAACCTCTCAACCTTCTGTTCTTAGTTCCTCCATCTTATAAAGATAATAATAAATTGTTTTATTGTAATGAGTATTTATTTACTACACCAAATAATAGAAAAAGTTTTTCTAATAGCGGTCGTCGCTCTCCAGGCAACGGCAAAGCTCCGAGTGTATTTTGCCATGAAGCAGCTCGTCATAAAAACCATCTGCCGTTCGGAGGCGGCATAAAACTGCAGGTGCCTTAATTTGTGGGAAAGCATCAAGACGCACACCACAAATAGGAGGACGAGCTCGGCCAAATACTCAACAAAGGGCATAAACGTGAATTACATATATATTACGGTTTGTTTAAGCTTAACTAAATTTTTAAATTGAATTACACAATCGTACAATGAGTATTGTTTATGTTTTCCATTAATTATGTAGTAAATAACAGAAAGAAATAATCTACTCACCCCTGAATATATCCTCTCCTTTTTCATTGGTCAATAATGTTTTAGTAATCTATATATTTATATATATTTTCTTATTCAATTCATAGTATTTAATCACAATGATTGTTAAGTAAAAATCGATATTGGATTAAAGCACGAAAAGTTCACAATTGAGGCGTTCGTACGCATGTAGCAAAAATATCTAACACAACTGAATAATGCAGTTTTTGTTAATAATAAGAATGTATATAGTGCCACTGCAAAACAGAATTATGTGATGTAAATTTATTGGAAGTAATTCATATTGGAGCTTGTGTCCATTTAAAAATAGTAAGGATCAATATTTCTTCTAATTTTATAATTTCTAAATCTCACTGATGCCGATTTTATAATTATTGTTGTATATATGTACATGTGTGATTAAGAAAAGATATTTTATTAGTCTGCACTATGAATGACCACCTATGTATATATACTATATATTCACATTTATGTTTTGAGCATACGTCACATATGTATGTCAAATTTTTTATTCGCGTTTAATTTATCTGTGTGTACACGTGCAAGTAAATTTGAAACATTGTATTAAAGTCATCTGTTTTTAGTGAACATAAAAATATACTTTAAATTGCGTTTTATTGAGTTTGTCATATTTTGCGAGATTCAACCGTTGTGTTACAACCGGGTTACAGAAACTTATGTTTGTATGTATGTAGTGCAAACTTCTTTTCGTTTAAAGACCAAAAACGTGCTACCACTCTGCTTTCATTCGGTTTACTGTCGACAACTAATATGCATACATACATAAATATCTCATTCAATACTCGATAATATGTGTATGAGTGTGATGGTTTATACTGATTGTATTCTTCCTTTTCTTAACAACTGTTCTTATACATTCATGTGTGCAAATGAACTCTGGTCAACCACAATACAATAAAACACTGAGCAGTGATATGCTCATTGTCAGTAGCAACGGCATCGAAAAAAATGACAATTATACCCATCTTGGCATCTTGTGGGTAAATACCCGTATCCTGACTAAATACTTGTTTTTGATGTCAATTACCTAACATCAAATGCTTATAGTTTATTCGGGTACACACCTACCCAGTTGATGTAATAAGCCTTCAAGAAGCGCTGCATTCCACAATTTGTTTCAGCGCTGACTTACTATAATTTTCTGTCTTCGCGTTTGTGATACATACATTTGTATAAGTTTGTATGTGAAGCAGATTAATTGTATGCTACTATAATACTTAAAGATTTAGGAACTACGTGTTATACTTTGTCGATTGTTGGAGCGAAATACATATGTACTTATAAGCTTTGGTGATGCGCATGTTTAAGGTTATATAGGTATTATTTTAGAACCTCAACCGGCTTCGGAGAAATAATGTTGGCTCACAAAAGTTAAAATACTTCAAAGTGGGATCAAACGAAACGCAAACGGAATCAAAATATGTTTAATTCCAGAATAAGCGTTAAGCGTGGTTAACACAAAATTTTGAAAACATAACGTTAGTTAAATAATTAAGAATAAATTAATGTACAACATTATGATGTGGGTTATAAATGAAAGTTGCTGTAAAAATTTGTATGTTAATATAATTTCGATCAGCGTATTACCTTTATTAAGCGTTATTATATAGGTATATAAGATATATAACTATCCTTTCATGTTGCTGCATCTAATAATTTTTATATTCTAAGCCAAATGTTGTGGGTAAAAAAACTGGTTTTTTTTTAAATAAATTAATAGAATATCAAGAATATCATACATGTCATAGTCAATTAATATCAACTACTGACAGCCACATAAAGCGCTTATTAAGGAGTTACATGGGTTTCGTCGGGTAAAAAAAGGCCTATTTTCAATATTTTTTTTTTTCTATGTAAAAAATTATTTATTTAATTCAAACTTTTTTCTGTCTTTTAGATACATATTTAAAGAATAATTTCTGAAATTTTCAAAAAAAAAAGGTGTGTCCGCGTTGTCAGCATAACTCCTGACAGGCTCATCAAAAATGAAAAAACAAAAATAAGTGATTTAGTTAAGCCCATAAACTCGTGCTTGAACGAAGGAAAGAAAAAAAAGTAAAAATTGGAATTTTGGCAGACATTTTTGCAAAAAAAGGAAAATTTCGGTCAAATTTGCTTCACATTTTTTTTTTAATAGTTGTAATTGAAAAAAAAAACAAAATCCTTCGTTCAAGCACGAGTAAATGGTATTTCGAATACCTGTGTAAAATTTCATCAAGATCGGTTGAGTAGTTTTCGAGAACATTTGACAACCGACTTTGAAAACACAGTTCCGAGAAAAACGCGTTTAAAGTTTTGAATAACAATAAAATTGACTTGGAGCGCACACATCCCAAAGGCTGTATCTCTGAATTTATTGTGGATAGGTAGGAGTTTAACCTACTACAATATCCTGAATGTAATTGCGCCAAAGTAACGCGGGTCTATGGAGGCAGTTGTCGCTCTTCGTCTGTGAGAGGTGATAGTTAGATTCCGATGGCTGGCGATTTGAGGGCCTCTTTATGGTTTTGGATCTTAGTATTAACTGCGGTTGTATGAGCCGAGAAGGAAATCTAACTATCAAAGATGATCCTCAATATTTATGGGTTATTTACGGTCGATTTTTTCCGATTGCACCGAATGACATTTTTGTTATCCTCAACGAAACTGCGGATTGGATATTAGACCAAGCATGTGATCAAACAATCAAAAGCTAATTTTAAAATTGCTAGAACCCGAAGCAGAGCAGCAAACCAATCTTTGGATCTATATAGGGCAACGAAAAAATTAACGGAAGGATCCATATGTAGAAGGTCATGCAAGTGGGGAAAGTCCCTGATCGCCATTCACTTAGGAGTAGGAAGGACGATTATTGTGCAAGGTTCAAGCAGCAGACTAATTCCATATGTAGAAGTCCACACAAGTGAGGAAAGGCCCTGATCGCGAGTGGCCACGACGATTCTTTTGCATATGGTCCCAGCAGCTCACAACTTACGGGCTTCGCAAATGTATCCCATGTGATCTACCCAATCTATAGGAAGAGTGATTCTGCAAATTGTGCAGTAAGCGATGGAACAATGAGCTGGATGTGCTTAACGACGACATAAACATAACGCAGCGAATAAAGATCCAGCGGCTACATTGGCTGGGCCATGTCGACCAAGTGAAAACAGACGTTCCGGCTCTAAAGTATTCGATGCGGTACCAGCTGGTAGTTGCAGAGGAAGAGGAAGGCCTCCTCTACGTTGGAAAGATCAGGTTGAGAAGGACTTGACTTCACTTAGTGTATCCAACTGACGCCGGTCAGCAAGTGAAAGAAACAACTGACGCGCTTTGTTAAACTCAGGTGAGCGGTTAAAGCGCTAGAGTAGGCGTGTACATTGTACAAAACATTGTACGCTATCCCAGCTGGTATTGTTCGAGTTCGGATTTGTCGGAAAATGGGCTTCGAGAACCAGCTGGGTGACTCCCCGCTACTCATCGTCCAACACCCCGATCCGTCCCGCAAGTACCCCATGGGTGTGGAATTTTTCGAGAGAATACGTCTGCATCTCGCGGACACATGGCACCCTTCCTCGCTTCCACAAAATCTCCTCCATGAGTCTCCCTTCGCTTTCCTAATTTCGGAGTTGTAAATTTCTAATCCTGGAGGATGGTTCCATATGTAGAAGTCCACACAAGGGGGGAAAGTTAATGATCGCCTTTACTTGGAAGTGGCCAATACGCTTTTTCTACCGCTACCATGTAAAGAAGCGCAAATTAGTTGTTGGATTTGTTGTGTACTGTCGTTCACTCAGGTTGACGCGCGCCTCGCTATAATCCGCATCAAAGGGAGATTATTCAACATTTCGCTCTTTTGCGCGCAACCCCAATGGAAGACAAGATCGATGCGACCAAAGATTCCTTCTACGAGCGCTTGGAACGTTCCTATGAGCGCTTCCCCCGCCACGACATAATTTTTAGGTCCTATAGTCGGAAACTTCAGACTCCACAACGAAACATCCGGTAACGGACAGAGGCTGATCGACTTCGCCGGGGCTCGAAACATGGTAGTCCGCAGCACCAGAGTCCATCATAAAAAATACACGAGTTACGTGGCTTTCTCCTGACCGAAAACCGGAAGCCAGATCCATCATGTTCTGATAGAGGGAAAATACGCTTCTCTTGTTTTAGAAGTACGTACGATCCGAGGACCCGACATTGACTCGGATCATTACTTTGTTGCGGACAAACTACGCCTCTGTGCAGCAAAAACGTACATCTAACTACGTACAGAATGTTCGACATCGAAAAGTTGCAATCACAACAGACAGCGCGAAGATTTGCCATTAGACTCCTACTTCTGCTCTCAGAGTACTGCCCAACAATCCGGCATGCACCAATAGGAACAACGCCCGAAAATTCTACTAGAAAGTTCGGCGGCTACAGAAGGTTTCGAGACCGGGGCGTTTTCCTGTAAAAACAAAGACGGCGATCTGGTGAATGACATTCAGAGCATGCTTGAATTATTGTGAAATAGTAACAGCAGCGCATGTCAAAGAGAATGTGAAACTGAAACGAAACTGAAACTGTGACGACCATGACGTAGTGAGAATAGCGAAATTGGGTCTGAAGAGCAACAAAGCCGTGGGCACCGATGGACTGCTGGCTGAGTTATTCAAACGCGGCAGCGAGGAGCTGGAATGGTGCATGCATCCGCTTTTATGCGATGTTCAGAATTTAGTATCCCCGCAAAACTAATACGGCTATGCACGATGACGTAGCTCAATACCAGCAGAACTTTCAGAATTGGGAAGATCCACTTCGAACCGTTTGACAGTTTCAGACAGGGTGAATCTTTAACCTCACGTTGGAGAGGATCGAGCGAGCCGCAGAACTTAATCGGTCAGGCACAGTTTTTTATACGAGCGTACAATTGTTTGTATACTGCTTTTCCAAACTGGATAAAGAGGCAAACCGAAAGGGTCTGGTGCTGAACGAGGACGAAACGAAGTATCTCCTGTTATCGAACAAACATTCGGCGCACTCGCGTCGGCTTCCACGTCACTGTTGACAGTTATGATTTCGGCGCAGTAAAATACCTCGTTTATTTAGGAACCAGCATTAACACCTATAACAATGTCAGCTGGGAAATCCAACGAAGAGTCTCTCTCGCCAACAAGTGTTACTTTGGACTATGTAATCAATTGAGTAGTAAAGACCTCTCTCGACGAACAAAACTAACACTCTACAAGGCTCTCATCAGGCTTACAATAACGTATGGCGCAGAAGCGTAAACGATGACAATATCCGATGAAGCTTTGCACCTTTGCACGTTGGCAACGGCGAATACCACAGGCGATGGAACGATGAGCTGTAAGATCTTTACAACGACTTAGACGTAGTGGGCTGGGTCATTTTGTCCGAATGCATATAAATGCTTCGACTCTGAAAGTATTCGATGCGATACGACCTAGTGGCAGCAGAGGAAGGCCTCCTCTACGTTGGAAACGTAAGGTGGAAAAGGACTTGGCTTCACTTGGTGTGTCCAACTATATTTTTTTGCGGTGCATCCGTAAGAACATCGTGCAAGTTTCCGCAATATAGGTTCTAGTCCATACTCCTAAGACTCCTGCAGGAGGTCTATTCGGTTTGGCTTCGTTTAGCGAAAATTGGATGCACCTGGGATCCCAAAAGGATCATTATTGCTGAAATAAGGTAAAATAAATGATTTTTAGACCTTTGCTGATGAGTATACAGGATATAGGCTTACCTGTACCACTATGCACCATCAGTAAATAGTCGTTCCTCCTAATTCTATAAATACCGCTACTGCTCACCCACGGCTCCTGAATCAGAATTACTTCGGCTCCACCTTGGTCACAGTGGAATAGTAAACATCCTGATGCTGCCTGCCTCTTACCACCCAGTACCTCTGTATGGCTTGTTGGAGCTTCCCTGACTATGCATTCCGTCTATGCTTGCCATTACAAAATTCACGACCCTCCTACCCTCGAGGGAAGAGTGAGAACGAGGCGAGGTGGGGTAGGGCGAGTACATCCATGCATACACAGATGGCTCAAAGCTCGAGGGCAGGGTCTTCGTCCACCGTGTATATTCCGAACATCTGTAGTGTCAGACTGAACTGATGGCAATAATGAAAACCGTGACTCTGGTACAGTGTAACCTAGATTTGGTATCTACATTCTCACTGATAGCCAGGCGGCGATAAAATCCCTCACAAAGCAGTCGACATCCTCCAAGGTAGGCATGAAATACCGCACATCTCTTAACGAGATGGCTGATACATTTCACCTAATAATAACATAGGTTCCTGGCTATTGTGACATTGAGGGAACTGCAGAGCCGATGAACTAGCGAAAATCGGCACCAAATTGACCAATGAGTACATAGACAATGATACAGCTATACCCTTGCAAACATGTAAGCTGCTTATCTTAGAGGAAATTGTAAGAGCGGCGAATGAAAGATGGCGTAATGAAGCCATTTGCAAAATCGCCCGACAACTGTGGCCGACTCTGAATGCTTAGCGTACGAAACTTCTACTAAGACGAGATAAGTACAGTCTTAGCACTCTGATTTCAGTTATAACGGGGAATTGCCTAATCGGTAAGCACTCCCAGAGAATGGGTGTGCAAACGCAAGACTTCTGCAGAAGTTGGAAGACGAGGAAGGGAAAATCTTGCCCCTTCGGTGCCATTGTCTCAGTTCTGGCGGAATGAAGGATCTTACACAATTTTTGAAAAGTGCTCACTAGTTTTAGGAGAAATTCTGGCGGCCTGTACATGGTAGCCTACCGCTCATCAACGCACACAATTCGCTTAAATGTACCAAATTTACCTGGATACCTAACGATGCGGTGAACATACCTACCAAATTCGATAGCTATGGCCGCGGCTAGAAGGATCTCGCGACTTTGGTCATTTGCGCACTATCCCAGCGCTCGTTGAGTTGACACAAGGCCCATATTCCCAATAGCAGACCACAGGTTCTTAAGAGAACTCCACACCTCTCATATTGCTCAAGGGTCCCCTTTCTAGCCAACTCATCGGCTCAGTTTCCCTTTGTGCCGCTGTGACAGGGAACCCAAATGAGCCTGATATCGAAGTATTTCTATGCAGTCGAGAGGGAAGTCAGGCATTCCACGACTAATTTCGAGAGGACAAACAACGACTCCACGGGTGCCACATTCATGAGTGCTGGAGTAAGAGTGGTCCGAAGCCTCCCACTGATGTCATCCATTCCAGCGAGCTCCACCAGGCAAGGACTCCGTACAACGAAATTGTGTTATAAAGCCAAAAAGTAATTTTAGAGGAAAGGCCCCATCTTTTGCCGATAGCGCCCCTACAACCATACAAGGCGACTTTTGCCTTCCTAATTCTCTCCTCAATGTTGGGCTTCCACGTTTACCCTCTGTCAGGGACAAGCCCCAGGTACTTAACCCTGTCGGAGAGCACAAACGGGAGGGAAGAAAGACTCTAGGTATTTTATATTTCATCGTAAATAAGACGTTATCCATCTTCAGAGAATTTACCGAGAGACAGCAATCTGCGGTCCATTTCACTACTAGATTTAGATAACACTGCATCAGTTCCATCAGAGTATCTAAAAAATCTTCTCTAACAATAAGTGCCACGTAATCCACGTAAACAATAACCTTACAGCCTCTCCTCACCAGCTCCTCTAGCAAGTCGTTGAGCAAATTAACCCAGAGAAGCGGAGTGCCTCTTCTCACCTGCCGGCGTAGGGAGGCGCAGCCCCACGCTGCTGCTATCGTTCTATCGCTAAGCATTTTACGTATTAGCCTTGTAAGGTCGGTTCCGACCTCTATTTTATCCAAAGACTTAGTGATTGCCTTACCACTTTCATAAAGACTGCATAGATAATGGACGCTACTTTCTTCCATCCTTTCCTCCAGCCCTATCTCACCACGAGCTGCAAGCGGTTCCGCATGCGGCTGCCGACCTAACTAAAGCTGCTCCCCTCATCATACTAACCTTAGCGCTGCCCCTCGGATCTAGCCAGTTAGAGGAAGTGACTCTTCCTCTCTTCCCATGAGTCAGAAGGGTCTGGGGAGCCGCTATCTAAAACCTGGTGTATAGTCGTCCCAAAATGATCCTATGGGTTTTTATGCCAAGATAGGAGGTCATGCGAGGGTTTTTTTTTGTTTGTTCCCTTCTCGAAACTACTTTGCATTACTTCGGGAAGGCTCAGAACGGTGTCCATTAAATGGATCCATACTATTCACCCACGTCTAGGTCCACCATATTGGTAGCCAGCTTCATGCTATAGGCTCGTCTTCTAATGTCTCTGTGCCGTCATATCAGTGCTCCCAGGCTCCTCTCACATGGGCGTATGGATGTTATACTCTATTAAGGTTTCTTTCGCATCTGCAGCAAAACAGAAACATCGGAAGATATTACGATAATATTATTGTCATGAGCAAATCACTCAAGCGTCTGTGATTAGTCGTCAGACAGTCCATCTTCTATCGAGGGCTGATTTTGTTTCTCTGCGTTTTGCCCTGCCACTCCGCGCGTTATAGGTGCAGTATTGTCCTCTTTGCAAAACTTTTAACTGCGTTTCAACAGAAGAAGATCACGTCCATACGCTTTCTATTGCATTGTTGCAGCCTGGACAGAACGGAGTGTGAAAACGATGGAGGTACTCTAAGAAACATCCGTGACCGCTCAATATTTGCGTTAAATAGCGATCTATGTCTCCGTGTCTTCTAGTAACCCATTCGCTACTTTTGGGTATAAGTCTACAGGTTCAACGTCCGTTAACAGACGAGTCCGATCTGCTTTAACACTTTTCTAACGAATGCAGACGTTCTGCAGCTTTCGCTTCAGTTATCGACTTTTCTCCTTGTCTGTCATAAAGTTATCACATTTCCTGCACAAGTGTATCTATAGAGAGCTTTCCAGCGGTGACGCAAACCGCGTCATCTGATACGGTCCTGCATGCGCATGCGACTTTTAGTGCATTTCGTCGGTGCACTTAAGCTACTGGTCGAGCATTCGATGACTTTGGTCCGGCCCATAAGTAGCAGCATATAAGATGACTGAATCCACCACCCTTGCCAGGAGGTGCTTTCTTAAGCCTTGCGGTCCACCTATGTTTTGAAGAATTCATGTAAGAGCACCGTTGACTACCGCTGCTTTGGAACCCACACTTGCTAAGTGTTGCCTAAAGCAGAGCCGTGCATCAATCATTACGCCTAGATACTTTATTGCCTCTTGCGACAATATTTCATGGCCACCTATCCGCAATTTCATGAACTATTTTTTTCTTCGCGCAGTTACGAAGGCCGCTTCTGTTTTTTGTACTGCCAACTTCAGCCCCACTGCAGATAGCCCTAGTTAAGCTCTAGCTGCTGCATCATTATACTTTTCCTGCAGGTGGTCTAGCTTCTTACCCGTGACCACGAGAGCGGTGTCATCGGCATAGCCTAGGCATAGCTAAGTCAGGGCCTGCTGCCTTGTTGTCTTTTATACGTCTCAGCGTGCTTAAGACTTCTTCTGTTGTAACTGGGGGAATGTAGTCGATATCAGTCACCTTTGGTATCGGTCACTAATTTCCTCCTGTTGGGGAAAAAGTTCCATTACCACTTGGCTGAGCAGGATGTGGCATATAGGTTGCGATGCTCGCGGTCCTTTCACTTTCTGCATAGCGTTCTGTAGGCAAGGCCCCGGGGATCATTGTCAGCGCTGTTTCGCATTTTCTCAAACTTGCGTTCACAGTATTCGGCATTCAGCACTGTCCTTGTTGGACGATGTTTTGCCATTTTGCGCGTTTCTTCGTGCTTTATTACAGGCTTTGCGTATACTGGCTATCTCCGTTGTCTCGTTTGTTTCGACCTTCGTTGTTGCTTATCTCAATTACTATAGCCAAATGATCGCTGAACAAATTTACAAATTTTCGTCTACCATCCATTTTGGGCGGTTTGCTGTGGAGCAATCTGCAAAGCGGGGTCGATTATTGATCGACTGCTGGCGCAGTCGAATGTGTTCACTCCTGGGCTGCTGAGCAGGACAAGATCCATTGCAGTTATAGTTTCTGCTATTAATCGCCCTCTCGGCCGCTTTCCTCTTAGCTCAAATTCCAGTGTTGCCATCATGTGTTCAAAATCTTCTAAGCTCCACCTAGGTGATGCATAGCAGCTCACATAGTATAAACCATCTAGCTTCGCCCATGTGAATCCGGCATTTGCAACAGATATCCTATTCTGTATTACCACCCAATTACTGCAATTTTGGTTGCTGCTACCTCGTCAGAATCGGTCATCCAATTGTACGAGTTGATGTCTACAAAAATTTCCAAAAGGGGAGAGCCACGTCCACTTTGTTTTCTACAACCGTTTGCCTTATCAGGCATTGTGCTGCCTCACAGTGTTTGATGATTAGCTGCAAAATCTTCAAGTTCTTATTTTGTGTACTCCCTCTTGATAGCGTGAGCATTTGGCGTTACCTGCCGCATGTCCTCGCATAGTATGCATTTTTCAGCGTTTGTGCGAATTGCTGTCTGGTGCCCATCCTTGCCGCATGACCTGCAAAGCTTTGTGCGATCTGGTCCATTGCATGTTGTCGCAACATTGTCATACTCCCAACATTTAAAACACCTTTTTGGTGATATAACCTTCGTTACCCGGGACCATACCCAACCCACCTTGAGAAATCCAAGCGCTAGTACCATCTTAGCCTCTTCAGCCTGGAGCGCAAAGTAGACAGACTGTGTGCCTTCAAATGAAGTGCAGACACTTTTAATGGCTGTTTTATCCGGGTTTATCACTTGCACCTGCTCTGTGAAACTTTTGCGTTGTAGTGTTACAGTGTGGATCTTCAGATTAATCGTTGCAAAGCCGTCCAGCGCTTTTCGAAGGCTTTCTGGTAATGGGTAGAGCCACCGTCTTCATTTTTTTAACTCTATTATAATCGAGTCAGATCTAGGTCGAAGCGACCCGTGGTTTTTTTAGCCTCAGTTGGCTTCTTTTCCTCTAAATCGTCTGCCATTTTTCTGTGGTCGCAGAAGATGTTGATTTCTGCGCGATTTTGACCTTTTTTTTGGCATCAGTTCCTTCGGTTAGAGATGGGATGTAGTTCCTTCGTGTGCTATGGATTCTGGACTGGTTTTAGACCTCTGCCTTTTTTCTGACGAAGGAATGCTTTTTTCAGCCACTCTTGCTGTTTTGCTCGTCTGCAAAGGGCTGCGAATCACTTTAAGTACATGCTTTCCTTCCTTTAACTGCATGGCCACCTCCATGTGTGCAAATTTTATTTTGCTAACTATTTTCCTTATGTCATTGTGGACATTGCAGTGTGTGTCGGTATATTTCATAAAACCGTCGATTTCCTTTCGAAGGCGCCCAATCAAATCAGTTAAGGAAAAAGCTTTTGGCTCCGAATTGTTATTTGATGGCAATGTCAGGTTTTTTTGGGGGCTGTCCGTCACCCGCGGGGAGTTAAGTTGAGGTACCGGAGGTCCACTCAAGGATAGAGCTTGTATGTACTGCCACGTCGTTGGCTCGCTGCCAAGAAAACTGAATTATTTTCAACTGCTTTGTTTATCGCCGGTGTGTTACTTGTAATAACTGCTGGTTGCGGTGGAGTTCTACTAATAACAGAACTCCTCTTAAGACTGCAGCTCCTCCTTCATCAACAGCATTATTGTTGTTTTCTTCATTGCTTTTGGTTTTTTTGTTCTCAATTTTGTCCATGCTTTATGGGCCCAAACTCACAGCCGGTATCTCTGGACGTGTATGTAGTTTCCGTAAATCCTATGGCTATCTATGGAACAGGGAAGCCATACTATGGTGGACGCTGGCCCACACTTCTAGCCCGAACTAGTGGGGAGTAATCTCAACCCAACCTACATGGTTACTTAAAACTACGCGCTTTGAGCGCTTGTACAGCCTTCCAGGTTTTATAGGGCGGAGAAGCAATAAACCCTTCTGTAAGTCATTGCAGTTAGATTTCACTCCGCCTACAGAGGTTTACTGCCCAGCCCGATCACAATCTGCTTCCGATCCAGTATGCCATAATCAGTGCAGATGTCATATTATCACCAGCCGTATCTAACATGGAGAACAGTGGATTTTTTTATGTTAACTGTTACATGATGAAGCGGACACTTATTTGTAAATGGCGGTGACGACTCGCCTCATCGGAACAGCTAGCTTTTATACCGATCCCTCCGTCTCTGCCGCTCATTGTCGGGGGTTCCTTCATTTTTAAAACTTATTCACTACTAACCTGCTACTATACCATAGGCCGTCCGGCTATCCGCAACCTGCCAACCCCCAGGGTAGCTTAGAGCCTAGCTTAGTCGTCCGATTCCTAGGGAGCGTTGACCTCCGGAGGTTGATGTATGCTCTTATAAAGCATGCGTTCAGAGCCAGATCAGACGAAAAGTGGGAGTCATCTCAACCACACCTACACCAACAATCCAATGGCGATAGGCTTGGAACGTACTCCGAGGCCCGCCAACTTTTAATGGGACGGGGACAGTCACGTCATAAGCCCACCAGCCATTTACTCGGGTGGCAGAATGCCGCAACCACAAGCTCTGGAATCAGCGATCAAGTTTGAGGTAAGAAAAAGGGTAAGCCAAAAGAAAGCAGGGTCGACATTTGCCATTATCTGGGGTGTATCGCGCAGATGCACCTCAAAAGAAGGCGTAACAGACCGCATAAATAATACAAAACAAGCTTTTGGCTCTCTTACAGCTATCTGGAAATCTTCATTTCGCTAGTAACTTTGTTTGACTTTAATGCTTTGTAAGTCTGTAAATGTCATTAGTCTAATAGTTGGTGTAGTACTCATCTTTTTTTGGATATGTTGTCTGCAAACGTGTTACCTTTAATTTTCCGTGGATTATAAAGTTAATAATTTCAGCAGCCTCCATTTCAGTGATCGTCAGATCCGGTGAGCAATAGAATGGAATTAAAAATTAGTTTAGATGTTGCTTTCCTACAATACATGACCTTTGATTCTCCTTGGTCCGTTTATAGTACAAGCTGTAGTTTTTAAGAGAGGAACCGCTTACCTCGCTTCTCCGTACCCTAGGTTGCTGTATCAGTGCGATATCCACGTCTTCCTCCGATAGGAGAACGATTAGGTTGCCCGTTGTAGTCTTGGAGTGCAGCAAATTGATCTGAGCAACCTTAAGACCCTTACTTAGTAGTAGTTTTTAGGGGTATTAGTGTCGTCAAGCTGTGTGTCCGTATGCTGCTCGTTAGCGCCATCATTTTTGGCAGAACCGGAGGGATCCTATTGCATGTACGTGAGCAACTCGTTGGCGTCTTCAACCTCGCCCTGCTCATCCTACAGATTTGCAGAACAGAAAAACCTCATGCCGAACCGAAGATTGTTATTCACTTTTTAAAGTGGCTCGATACTCTCTTCCGAGATTTGGAGAAGGAAGGACACTGTTATTTTGCGGAGGCTCTGCTTTGATGATACTCCAGATATTCATCGGAACGGAATAGGTGTACGCTTGCAAGTATGGGATCCGCTGCTTTGCTTCGAACCCCTTGTTGGATATTCTCGGCCATCGTGGAATCTCGCTAGCTGGAATTTATTTGAGCCTTAAACTTTCCTAGTCGATCTGGATTTTTTGCAGGAAATCAAAAGAGAGCTGATCGTCATATTTGATCATCCTGTCCACGGACACCTCCATTGCCAACGCGAAACAAACCTTATAGGGGAGTACCGAAACGAATGATCGAGGTGACCTTAACAGTATGTAATAGGAGTAGCACTCCGACTTTCACCTTTCCAAACATGGAATGCTATAGCGGATGAGCGGAAGTAATATATATAACATTACTGTCTGAAAATACTTCAGTGGGGCTAAAATATTAAAGGGTCTTAAGCAAAAAGTTTTGGAGGTAGATCCACCCTTACCGTATCGTAATCCATTTAGAACAAATTGTACACGGTTTTAAAATGTAGGAATAGGAAGGATTCCGATCCATCAAATCACTCTTACAGGAAACATTGAGAGTAGGGTTACAAGATTGGAGAAGACATTCAGCAGGGTCTACAAAATGTCGTATCCAATTAAATATAGAACAATCCTATCCTCCTTGGTAGAGTAATGAGCTCTCAAAATTATCAAATTTTAATCTCAGCTACTCCACAGGTAATTGGCAACTGTACAGAGAAAGTCGGAGAGGGTACAAGAAGGCAACTAGGGCCGCCAAGGAAAAGAACTGAAGAGATTTCTGTTCCTCCATCGAATCTGCCAGAGATTCTGCGAGGCTCACCCACATTTTGTCCAAAGATCATTCAATGACTTCTTGGGTCAAGAAACATGGTACTTGGACTCTAATACCGAAAGAATCTCTAGAACTTCTCTTAAATACTCATTTTCTGCTTAGGATAGCGATGTTGGGAGAATCCTGAGGAGCCGCTATAACTCCCAGCATCTTGCTGATGTAATAGTCACAAAAGAGAAGGTTGCATGGGCAATCAAATCATTTTCATCTTTCAAATCTCCAGGCTCTGACGGGATTTTCCTAAGATGTTACAGGAAACTCTTGATAGTATTCTACCATGGCTAATGGAAATTTTCAAAGCATTTCTAAACCTATGCTATATTACAAATAGTTGGAAACTTGTTAGAGTCGTCCTCATACCAAAGGCAGGTAGAAGAGGACATGAATCATCATTTGCATAACATGCTTACCTCAAAGGCAAATCGACGGAGACAGCGCTTCACCAAAAGAAGGCGCTTCCGAATAAAGAAAGGCGCATTTAATGATATCCAACAGGCGCTAATACACTTAGAGGTGGGCAATTGTTTCAGCAATTGTATTATCTCAATGCTGGAAACCAGGATCATTAGAGTTAATATGGGTAATATCAACATAAGTAGGTCCATAGAGGTACTCCACAGGGAAGAGTATTGTCTTCATTTCTTTGATTATGTGTGATTAGCAAAATCTTACTAAAACTTAATAGAAGTGGGGTAAGAGTAGTGGTGTACACTGATGATATAGTTCTCATGGCATAAGGATCAGTCGGATCATTCAAAAGGCGCTGGGCGAGCTTAACTTTTGGGGCCAAAGGCTGTGTCCTAAGATTAAATACGCGTAAAACAGAACTAGTGCTATTTACCACCAGATATAAGATACCAATTGTTACCCTACGAAATATTATTGGACAAACTTTCCCACTTTCAGTTAGTGCAAAGTACTTAGGTTTAATTCTGGACTCCAAACTTAGCTGGATATTAAACATTGAAGAACGGGTAAGAGAAGCAGACATTTCTTTATATGCCTGTAAGCATATGCTAGGAAGAAGGTGGGATTTTCAACCTAAGTATACATCATGGTTGTATAACGATCTGTAGTTTGGTAGAAAGCTCTAAGAAGAGATTACAATATCAAATTACTTGGCAGTATACAAAGATCAATCTGTGCCATAGCGGTTGGTGCAATCAGATCACGTCCTTGGAGGCTGTACGTCTGGTTTCTGGTCTGCCGGAGAACAAGCAGCTAAAATGAACATGCCTCACAACACACGCTGTCACAGTTGTAAACAACCAGAGAAAAAGGAAACGATTTTCGATTTGCTCTGTGAATGGCTTGCCTTATGGAAGGAAATAATGTCAACCCTGGGCGGGCAGAGTCTCGAACAACTGGCTGGCTAAGACGTCAACAACCTAATAAGGTTCTTAAACAGAACGGATTGGATATAGCCATGATGTAAATAATTTAACGGTTATTGGTAACGAGGTGGTAAGGAGAATGTGGCAACAAAATGGTGCGGAAGCGCTAGTTGGATTCTGGAAGAATCACCACTTCAACCAAACAACTAACAGTCGACGCAAATCGCAAAATTCGTAATTGCTTTGGTGGAAAGAATCGTCCGAATGAATCAACAATTAAATGGTTGGTGAAAAGTTTCAAGAAACTGGTTCTGTCGAGAATAGAAAATGAGCTGGCAGACCAAGAACTGGACGTCCAGTGCAAGGTATAGTTGAAGAACGTTTAAAATTCATGAGCCGTAACTAAAGAGCTGTATTTTGAACAAATGTGGCGAAACCTGAAAAAATCTAAATTTGTACATGTTTGATTTTTTTTAAAAGACGCCCCTTGATTTTTCAAGAGTGTTGCTGAATTTGCGCGTATATATCTTTGCAAAGCTGTGCTGCAAGCCACTGAGAGCAATTTTAACTAATTTTTAGTTCGATTTGCATAAACCTTCAAGCCGTACTGATATGGTTATATATATATATTACTAGCGGCCCGGTACGTGCTTCGCTACGTATAAAGTGAAATATTAAATCAAACTCATTTATAAAAAAAAATATATTTAATTATTTGCTAGCTATTTTAAAAGAATATATTGTTATGTGATTGAATATACCATTTTAACTGGTTGTAGTACATAAGAATGCAATCTCTTAACCTGAAGGCGAGTTCCCAATTGGTCTATATCTGGAGTCCTTAGTTACCCAGCGAAAAGAAAAGTCCTCTTTTCATTAGCATTTATCAACAACTTACAATGGATGCTCATGTGGTTCAAACACATCCTAGGGTTATCCAGGTCCACGTTTTGGTCTATATCTCGAGACCCTAGTTACGGAGGGGCATTAAAAATACTCTATACTATAGCAATCATCAACAGCTCCCATTTGCTACCCATATTGTACGAACACATCCTTAAGTTATCGGGGTCCACATTTTGGCCGATATTTCTAGTCACGGAGCGGCATCAAAAATACTCTATACTATAGAATCATCAGCAGCTTCCATTTGCTACCCATATTGTACAAACACATCCTAGGGGTACCCGGGTCCACGTTTTGGATTATATCTCGAGACCCTAGTCACGGAACGGTATGACAAATATTCTATACTATAGAAATCATCAACAGCTTCCATTTGCTACCCATATTGTACAAACACATCCTAGGGTTACCCGGGTTCACGTTTTGGCCTATTTCTCGAGACCCTGGGATCCGATTCTTAAAATTTCAAAACACAAACCATCTACTGAATAGTCCAAACAAAGCCTAAAAATTTGGTTTGGATAGGTAAGCCCGTTCTTGAGTTATAAAGTCTCAACGAAAAATGGCATTCATTTTTATATATATAGATATATAAAAAACGTTTTCTTCATTTGGTGTTTCACGGAGATTCGGACTTACGTTCTCCGAATGGTAGTCACGCACCAGCCCATTGGGCTCCGCCGGCTGCCTCATAACATCTTCTTGGTTGTAATTTGGTTGTATATAATAATATTAATATGCTCATCACACGCAATAAAGCATGGTATATAATCATAGATGAGGGAGAACCTTGTGAGGTACCATTAGCGAGGGAATCTGTTCACCTGGGGCGGAGATTAGAACATTTATTTTTCGGTTTATTAAGTTTATTTATTTATTAAGTTTATTTGAACAAGCATACCAAGAGAGTCTTGCAGCGATTGAGAAATGATTCGAGGTTATAAAAAGTGTCTCGAGGGCGGAAATTAAAGAAGGTAAGGGAAGTTCAGTCAACCTTTTTACAAAGGCCAATGTTTTTTGTTGGGTATTGGAAGATGAACTAACACTGCTAGTAAACTATTTTTGCCATTTTTGAATCATCTGTGCTGGAGAAAATTTGATAGAGACCGGGAGCGATTGAATACGTAACATGTGGTTTTTTCTTTTGTTTTATTTCTGAATCTTCAATTTATCAACCCCTGACATTTGAGATATGGAAGCCCCAAAAAATAATGCACGCAATGAAATTACCTTCTAAATGGATAAAGGGATGTTGGGAAAAGATTTTTAAAATGTGTGCAAAAGCCTGATATGGAAGGAAAAAGGCGCAAACTTTAGTAATTTTCCAGAGGGATTGAAGAGGATAGGTTGTAAGTTGTACCCAAATTAGTTAAATTAAATAACGACACCCACTTTACTGGATATATTGTGCGGTTAGTTGTGGAAAAAAGGAGTGTAAGCCTTAGGACCATAAGGAATGGCATTGGATGCAAGAGGAGTTTCGTTCAGATGAATAACTGTACAACTATTTTTCATTAGGATTTCTAGATACTGAAAGTTTGTATACTATAGTACCCGTCTATGTTCGACCAAAGTAAAAAATTCGTAATAGAAAGACTAAAAAGTTGCTGTTATAAATAGCTCTGCGTAGTTAATTGTTCATATGTTCAGGTAAGAAGAATCTGTGAACGTAGTGGGAAGAATGGGAGGAGAGGTGTTATCAGGTGAAGTGGTTAGTGAATTGCAAGAAGTATATATTAGAGAAATGGGAGGGAGTCAAACGTATGCAGCGAGAAGCAATATTCGAGAATGATAGACTACCAGGTAAAAAACGAAATTGAGCGAGTAACTTCAGCTGCCATGTCGCCCACGGATGATAAATTTACCAGGTTTGTCCATTAACTATGTGGAAGAACAAAATTGTGCGAGCAATTGTGTCATGTCACCGGTCAGCAGAGTTCTGCGCACTCATGTTACACGTATTCACATACTCGGCCAATCAGTCGTTGTTCAGACGACAACGAAGCAACTTAACCCTTTGAAGCACACATTTTACTTACCAACCGCTTTTATGATTGCATGTAATTTTAAGGGTTTCAGGGGTCGCTGATTACGAATCTGAGGTCAGATTTGAGAAATTCAATATGGCGGATACAAAATGGCGGACATATTTTTTGAAAAATTGTTGGAAACTTACCAAATTTGACATTAGGGGGTTTTTGGGGTCGCTGATTACGAACCTTGAGTCAGATTTGAGAAATTCAATATGGCGGATACAAAATGGCGGACATATTTTTTGAAAACTTGTTGGATACTCACCAAGTTTGATATTAGGGAGTTTCAAAAAATATGTCCGCCATTTTGTATCCGCCATATTGAATTTCTCAAATCTGACCTCAGATTCGTAATCAGCAACTCCAAAAACCTTATAGTATCATGTCCCATCTTTATACATTATGTACTTTGTTGAAAAATGAATTTTTTCCTGAAAATAGACGATTTTTTCAATTTGTTTATCTGTAATTGCTTATAAATTCACGCAAAACAATTTTCTTAGTTTCAGTTACATTCTTTGATATATGGATTATCATATAAATAAATTTTCTCGGTCCCATTTTCATAAATATCAAATCTGTAGAGAAAAGTTGAGAAAAAGAAGGTGGGAACCTGGCTTCCCACCATGCTCCTAAGGGTTAAGCAAAGCCTGCGTTGATTTTTTCGTGCATCACCAATACAATCTCAGTTTTATCGGAAACAAATTGCTGTCAAGACGCCAGTAACGTCAACCAATCAGTTAATTTTTTCAATTTCCTGAAAGCCGGTTAACGGTCTGATATTGGCCACATTTTCTGAATTCTTTTCACCATGCTTTAACATTCCAATCAGCAAATCGCAAGAAAAAACAAATGGTAGTATAGAAATTACGAGAGAGAGAAATAGAGAGAGAGGGATTGTTGTTCGAAAAGACGGATGGGATACTCGAGTTGTTATTAATTGTTGCTGAAGTATAAGTTTTGTAAAGAAAGTTATTAGTGCTAAAGTTTATTTTGCTTATGTTGGCTTCAGCGGATGGCGAACTTTTGGTAATGGGATTTTTCACTGCTTCGAGTATATTGAATTTCTCGCATATTTTGCTATTTGTTGTGTATTGATAACAAACATATCAAACAATGGTAAATGAACAATGTTAATATAGTTAATGTTAAAAGTTGCGAGCTTAAGAACTTAATAATAATGGGAACAGATATTCCATGGCACAAGTTTGAGTGTGCATTGTTCCAGGTTTATAAGAAATAGTAGTTGGTAGTTGTTGATTGCTATTCTTAATCTATATATATAATCTATCTATATATATAAAAAGAAGTTACATTTCCTTGGTAATCTTATAACTCAAGAACGGGCTCACCTATCCAAACCAAAATTTTAGGCTTTGTTTGAACTATTCAGTAGATGGTTTGTGTTTTAAAATTTTAAGAATCGGATACCAGGGTCTCGAGAAATAGGCCAAAACGTGAACCCGGGTAACCCTAGGATGTGTTTCTACAATATGGGTAGCAAATGGAAGCTGTTGATGATTCTATAGTATAGAGTTTTTGTGATGTCGCTCCGTGACTAGGGTCTCGAGATATCGCCCAAAATGTGGACCCCGATAACTTAAGGATGTGTTCGTACAATATGGGTAGCAAATGGGAACTGTTGATGATTTCTATAGTGTTTTTTTATACCGTTCCGTGACTAGGGTCTCGAGATATAATCCAAAACGTGGACCCGGGTAACCCTAGAATGTGTTTGTACAATATGGGTAGCAAATGGAAGCTGCTGATGACTCTATAGTAAAGAGTATTTTTGATGTCGCTCCGTGACTAGGGTCTCGAGATATCGCCCAAAATGTGGACCCCGATAACTTAAGGATGTGTTCGTACAATATGGGTCGCAAATGGGAGCTGTTGATGATCTCTATAGTATAGAGTATTTTTCATACCGTTCCGTGACTAGGGTCTCGAGATATAATCCAAAACGTGGACCCGGGTAACCCTAGGATGTGTTTGTACAATATGGGTAGCAAATGGAAGCTGCTGAGGATTCTATAGTATAGAGTATTTTTGATGCTGCTCCGTGACTAGGATCTCGAGATATCGCCCAAAATGTGGACCACGATAACTTAAGGATGTGTTCGTACAATATGGGTAGCAAATGGAAGCTGTTGATGATTTCTATAGTATAGAGTATTTTTCATACCGTTCCGTGACTAGGGTCTCGAGATATAATCCAAAACGTGGACCCGGGTAACCCTAGGATGTATTTGTACAATATGGGTAGCAAATGGAAGCTGCTGATGATTCTATAGTATAGAGTATTTTTGATGCCCCTCCGTAACTAGGGTCTCGAGATATCGCCCAAAATGTGGACCCCGATAACTTAAGGATGTGTTTGTACAATATGGGTAGCAAATGGAAGCTGGTGATGATTTATATAGTATAGAGTATTTTTCATACCGTTCCGTGACTAGGGTCTCGAGATATAATCCAAAACGTGGACCAGGGTAACAATAGGATGTGTTTGTACAATATGGGTAGCAAATGGAAGCTGCTGATGATTCTATAGTATAGAGTATTTTTAATGCCCCTCCGTAACTAGAGTCTCGAGATATAGACCAAAACGCGGACCTGGATAACCCTAGGATGTGTTTGAACCACATGAGTATCCATTTCGGCAAAAATGTAAAGCACTTATGGATTTAATTGTGAAATTATATGTATTTGGGGAGGTGCGTTGCCATATGTACTCCATCGAATGGCAGAAAAGGGGGGTGCAGCCGTTCCTGAGTTATGATATTTTATGTGAGTAATGGTTTCCTCTCATACGAAATGCCTGTAAAACAATAACAAATACACAGCAGCTTATGAGCGTTTCTGTTGTACTGTTGTGGTTGTAAGTGTATTATGTTAATATTAATTTTGGGCGAAAATATAATAAAAACTGGAGCATTCAAGGAACTGGAAAAACATTTTTAACTTTATTTATTTTAGCATAATTTATTTAGCGTAAAAAATTGAAATGGAAATTAAAGAATCAAAGTTTAATTACAAGTTTTTATCGGCTCTTTCACCTTACCTGTATATACATAGGTGACCACCACAATCAAATTTTAAAAAAGTACATACAGAAAAGGCTATTGTGACATCTTTAGAAAGTATGTTGAATGAAAAAAATCAACTAATTCAACTGTTTAAACATTTTACGAGTTCTATAAAGAAAACTTAATATGAAAAATTTCTTGCGATATAAAAAAAACATTTTATGTATGGTGGTGCGAAGCCCACTGGGAAATGCTAGTCTATATATATAAAAATGAATGCCATTTTTCGTTGAGACTTTATAACTCAAGAACGGGCTTACCTATCCAAACCAAATTTTTAGGCTTTGTTTGGACTATTCAGTAGATGGTTTGTGTTTTGAAATTTTAAGAATCGGATCCCAGGGTCCCGAGAAATAGGCCAAAACGTGAACCCGGGTAACCCTAGGATGTGTTTGTACAATATGGGTAGCAAATGGAAGCTGTTGATGATTTCTATAGTATAGAATATTTGTCATACCGTTCCGTGACTAGGGTCTCGAGATATAATCCAAAACGTGGACCCGGGTACCCCTAGGATGTGTTTGTACAATATGGGTAGCAAATGGAAGCTGCTGATGATTCTATAGTATAGAGTATTTTTGATGCCGCTCCGTGACTAGAAATAGCGGCCAAAATGTGGACCCCGATAACTTAAGGATGTGTTCGTACAATATGGGTAGCAAATGGGAGCTGTTGATGATTGCTATAGTATAGAGTATTTTTAATGCCCCTCCGTAACTAGGGTCTCGAGATATAGACCAAAACGTGGACCTGGATAACCCTAGGATGTGTTTGAACCACATGAGCATCCATTGTAAGTTGTTGATAAATGCTAATGAAAAGAGGACTTTTCTTTTCGCTGGGTAACTAAGGACTCCAGATATAGACCAATTGGGAACTCGCCTTCAGGTTAAGAGATTGCATTCTTATGTACTACAACCAGTTAAAATGGTATATTCAATCACATAACAATATATTCTTTTTACCTGAAGGCGAGTTCCCAATTGCAAAATCAGAAACAGAGAATCGGCCGTTGGAATGAATTGATTGAATGTGTTTTTCCAAATATTCTTCAGAATTACAGAAATCATGATTGGTTGAGAGAACGCGCCATTTTAGCACCGAAGAACATTCATATCAATGCCATTAATTTTCAAATTCAAGCAAAACTACCAGGTGTAGTCACGATATATAAATCAATTGACAGTGCTATGAATCAAGATGAGGCAATGAATTATCCAACTGAATTTTTAAATTCATTAGAACCGGCTGGTATGCCACCGCATTGCTTGAATCTGAAAGAGGGTTCTTTGATTATATTATTGCGAAATATTAATCCACCAAAACTGTGTAATGGCACCAGATTGGCAGTGAAAAATGTATTGTCAAATTTGATTGAAGCTACGATCTTAACTGGTAAATCAAAAGGAGAAGTTTGTTTAATACGGCGTATCCCTATGATTCCAACTGATATGCCATTCGAATTCAAACGATTACAATATCCTGTGCGTTTATCATTTGCGATGTCCATCAACAAAGCTCAAGGGCAAACACTTAACGTTTGTGGTGTGAATTTGGAGGAATCATGTTTTTCACATCGCCAACTTTATGTTGCCTGTTCCAGAGTCGGTACCCCCAGCCGTTTGTTCATTCATGCTCAAAATGGAAAAACAAAAAATATTGTTTATCCAAATGTTTTGGATTAAGTTTTAAAATAGCTAGCAAATAATTAAATATATTTTTTTTTATAAATGAGTTTGATTTAATATTTCACTTTATACGTAGCGAAGCACGTACCGGGCCGCTAGTATGATATAATGAGTTGATGCTTTTAAGCTAGAGTTCATCAAGCTCATTTATATTAACCAAAATTAAATCTGTTTTTGAATGGAACCTCTGCTATTTTTATTTTTGAACATATGGTCACCATTTAATTTGAGTGAGTTTTGCTTTTGCTAGAGAGGTTCAAATAGTATCGGACAGAGTTCAATAAAAACTGTAAAGATAATGATTTATAAATCCAAAAGAAGCACCCCACCCGTAAACATCACACCTTCATTACAAAACTTCCCCAAAAACAATGTATCGGGTTTAGTGGGTTGTTAATATCTCGAAAATTGAGAACGAAAATATCAGCAGTATCGCAAAGTTTTCAAACCAATAGTGTTGATGCATCTTTCGCAATACAATTAGAAAAAATGCAAAATCAGACTAATATAAGCGATGCAGATTTATCTATGTATATCAGCAATCCTCATGACAAGTATTAACAAGCTTCCAGCAAAAAGATCTTTGTGTACGGCGAAGCATGACTGATAATGCTAATACATGTGAGGATCGTGTTTTACAGTCGGTAGAGCTGAATACAATCTTTCTAAAAGACACCAAGACTGTTAATTTTAAATAAACAAAAAGCAACAAATTGATTTCACTATCAGGTCATTCATCATATCATATCAGGTATTTTACCCATAATTTCACTTTTGTACGATTTTAGCATACAAAAAATTATTCGCAGGATATAACGGAACTATTTATATTTTCTTTGATATATTGTGCAATCAACAAGTGATTTTAATCGCGTCTAGAAGCACGTGTCGTAAAAAAATAAAATGGAATCTTCGACCGCGTATAAGAGGCATATTTTGTATTTTTTTTATAAAAGTTCTAAAAATGCAACAACTGCTGCTGCAGAAATAAACACTGTTCACGGAGAGGATACAGTGAGTGTAAGGACTGCGCAAAATTGGTTTTCAAAATTCCGAAGTGGTAACTGCGACGTAGAGGATGCCCCGCCCGCTGGTCGTCCTGAAGTCTTAAACTCCGACGCCTTGCTCGAACTCATGGAAGCTGAGCCAAATTTGACAGTCGATATGATAGCTCAGAGGTTAAATTCGTCGCATGGAACAGTTCACAGGCATCTGGTTCAGTTGGGAAAGGTTTCAAAGCTGGGAAAAGGGGTACCGCATAGATTTTCCGTCGTCAACCTTCAGCAGAGAGTGAAAGTGTGTTCTCAGCTGCTGCAACGGCTTGAAAATGAAAGTTTTTTGAACCGTATCGTTAATGGTGATGTAAAATAGGTCCTTTACAATAATTCTGTTCGCAAACGCCAATGGTTAGATAAAGATGAAACACCAGAACCGACCCCTAGAGATGGCCTTCACCCCAAGAAGATTCTCCTGTCTATTTGGTGGGATATGACCGGTATTATGAACTTCTGGAACCAAACCAGACGATAACTGCTGATTATTATTCCCATCCGTAATCAAACCTGAATGAGGCACTTAACAAAAATAGACCGTCTTTAGTGAATAGACGCAAAGTTTTGTTTCACCACGACAACGCAAGACCTTATACTGCAAGGCAAACATTACGCAAGCTGAACGAGCTCGAATGGGAGCTAATGCCGCATCCACTATACTCTCCGGATATTGCACCTTGTGATTATCACCTTTCCCGTGGACTTGAATCCCATATGAGTAACAAGAACTACTCCTCAAAAGAAGCTATAAAAAGGGATATCGAAGGGTATTTTGGCTCCAAGGACGAACAATGTTTTGAGCAGGGAGTTAAAACTTTGCCTAAACGTTGGAAAGACATTGTAAATAATGAAGGTAAATATTATACTGATTAATAAATACTTTAAATATCTTTTTTATTAATTTTAAAACGATCTTTAAAAAACGCACGAACTTATGGACTGACCTGATATAACTACAACTATAATAAGAGTGAAACTGAAATCCTCTATATATTTTACAAAACTGCTAAATATTGAATTGCAGCCGGGCTACAACCTTTATTTAATTTATTAATTTAGGAGGATGGTTCAATGTGTAGAAGTCCACGCAAGTGGGCCACTTGGGAGTGGCCAAGACGATTCTTCTGCATATGGTTCAAGCATAGGAGCTGCCCACGTATCCTCTGGGTAGCTTCCGAACACCCGTTCGAGACAGTGATGGTAAATGATTTTTTGAAAAATCCCTACACAGCCCAAAGAAAATCCCTACTTTTCCCTACGCTTCAAAAAATTTTCCCTACAAAATTCCCCACATATTTTTCTCTTGTGTTCACACTATAACGTCACTATGCACTTGCAACGTCAAAATTAAATTATTTGCATAAGTTTTGGGCTTGGTGCTATTTTGACACTTTATAAGACACTTTAATAAGAAATTTTATTTTAAACATATATATAAATACATATATATATATAAACACATATATGAAGAAAAATTCAGCAAAAAGACTAAAAATTACACTTTTTCATTACATTCAGTTCTGTTTAAAACAAGACAGAGTCTCTATTTTTTCAGAATCCGGCACGATTACTTTTAAGGTTGGGATAAAATGGCCCACCACTTGCAGGGCGACATTATGCTCAGCGAAGAACATACTAAGTCTTATTTCGAAATTTCTGGAACCATATAGATTACTCGGCTTTTTCTTAAAAAGAACTGTTTATTTTAGGTGTCTTTTTTATTGTCTTCATATTTTTTTGGTACGTTTTTGCTTCGGCGTGCTTCTGCAAATCAGAATTACCGCAGTTCAAAACTTTGTCGCACTCAGCGCATTTGCTTTTGAATGGATCGTTAGCCAGCTTTCAACCAGCCACTAAAATTGTCGTCGTCAAGCCACTTGTTATTGAACTTTTGTTTCCGATACTTGAATTTTTCTCCTGGTGTTCCTCCGAAGAGTCAGTCGAAGAGGAGGAGCTCATTTCTGTAAAATATATAAATTTTAAATATAAAAAAAGCTAAAACTAAAAAAGAAAACGCGGGACAACTAACAATTTTCGCGGAAAGAAAAATCGCGTTAGCGTTAACGAAGAAAAAATGGCAATGTTGCCGTATTAACGCATATTAAAGGAAAAAAATACTGGCATGAAATCTTACTGCGGCTTTTTATTTTAAATGAACTTTTTTAATATTTCCCGCTATTGTAAAATTTTTTCTGTCCTTTTTGAAAATTCCCTACATTTACAGAATTTAAAAAAATCTGTCCTTCTTTTTCGACAAATATCCCTACATATAGGGAATTTTCCCTACATTTACCATCACTGGTTCGAGAGTGAGCTAATGTGAGAATGCGAAGCATTCCAGGTTAGCTGGTTGTGCGCTGGGTTTGGGACCCGCCACTTAAAAAGCCCCCGCAATGAAAACAGCAACAAAGCCTCGGATGAATACTGCTTATTCTGATGACGACTCCTGCAAACGAACTAAGGACTATGATTTTAGGGCATGCAACTGGAATGTCCGATCCCGTAATGGGAAACGTGCCTCTGCCCAGTTGGTTGATGTCCTCGTGAGAGTAAAGGCTGACATCACTGCCATTCAAGAGATGCGATGGACGGGGCAAGGCAAGAAAACCATAGGACCTTGCGACGTCTACTACAGCTGTCATGTAAAGGAGCACAAATTCGGTGTCGGATTTGTTGTGGGAGAGAGACTTCGTCGCCAAGTACTGTCGTTCACTCCGGTGGACGAGCGTCTCGCAACAATCCGCATCAAAGCCCGTTTTTTCAACATATCGCTAATTTGCGCCCACGCCCCGACGGAAGAGAAGGACGATGCGAAAAAAAATTCCTTCTATGCGCCTGGAACGTTCCTATGAGCGCTGCCCCCGCCACGACATAAAAATCGTGCTTGGCGACTTCAACGCCAAGGTGGGCAAGGAGGGAATTTTTGGTCCCACAGTCGGAAAATTCAGCCTGCACAACGAAACATCCGGTAACAGACAGAGGCTGATCGACTTCGCCGGGGCCCGAAACATGGTAGTCTGCAGCACCAGATTCCAGCATAAGAAGATTCACCAATCCACCTGGCTGTCTCAACTGACAGCCAGAAGATTCGCCACTCGACTCTCACTCCTGCTCTCAGAGAGCACTGCCCAACCAACCGGCATGCACGAGCAATGGAGCAACATTTCTCGTTCCCTACGTACCGCCGCCGAAAGAGAAATCGGATTCCAACGACCCCGAAAAAGCAATTGGTACGACGAATGTCATGCTGCCGCAGAAAGAAAGGATGCCGCCTATAGAGCCACGCTGCGGTCGGGCGCGACGCGAGCCATGTGGGATCGTTACAGAGAGCTAAAAAAGAAAGAGAGATGCATTATCCGAAAGAAGAAACGAGAGGCCGAAATACGTGAGTGCGAGGAGCTTAAGATGCTGGCCAACAGGAACAATGCCCAAAAATTCTATCAGAAAGTTCAGCGACTTACAGAAGGTTTTAAGACCGGCGCATTTTCCTGTAAGAACAAAGACGGCGAACTGGTGACTGACATCCAGAGCAATCTTAAATTATGGAGGGAACACTTCTCGAACCTGTGAAAGAGTGATAGCTGCGCATGTCACAGAGGATGTGAAGATCCCGGATACCCCAATCGACGACGACGGAATTGACGTTCTGCTACCCGACCATGACGAGGTGAGAATAGCGATAACACGGCTGAAGGACAACAAAGCCGCGGGCGCCGATGGACTGCCGGCTGAGCTATTCAAACATGGCGGCGAGGAGCTGGTAAGGTGCATGCATCAGCTCCTATGCAAAATATGGTCGGATGAAAACATGCCTGCCGATTGGAATTTAAGTGTGCTCTGCCCAATCCATTAGAAGGGCGATCCTGCAATCTGTGCCAATTACCGCGGGATTAGCGAGCCTATTGTGTGAAAGGCTGAAGCCCACCGTCAACCAACTGATTGGACCTTATCAGTGTGGCTTTAGACCTGGAAAATCTACCATCGACCAAATATTTACAATACGCTAAATCTTGGAAAAGACCCACGAAAGGAGAATCAACACACACCATCTTTTCGTCGCCTTCAAAGCTGCATTCGACAGTACGAGGAGGAGTTACTGTATGCCGCGATGTCTGAATTTGGTATCCCCACAAAACTGATACAGATCTGTTAGATGACGTTGCTCAACACCAGCAGCGCCGTCAGAATTGGGAAGGACCTCTCCGAGCCGTTCGATACCAAACGAGGTTTCAGACAGGGTGATTCGCTGTCGTGTGACTTCTTTAACCTGATGTTGGAGAGCATCGTAAGAGCCGCATAACTTAATCGCTCAGGCACAATACTTTATAAGAGTGTACAATTTCTGGCGTATGCCAATGATATTGACATCATCGGCCTTAACAACCGTGCTGTTAGTTCTGCCTTCTCCAAACTGGATAAGGAGGCAAAGCGAATGGGTCTGGTGGTGAACGAGGACAAAACGAAGTACCTCCGGTCTTCAAACAAACAGTCGGCGCACTCGCGTTTCGGCACCCACGTCACTGTCGACAGTTATAATTTCAAGGTTGTAAAGGACTTCGTATACCTAGGAACCAGCATTAACACCGATAACAATGTCAGCCTTGAAATCCAACGTAGAATCTCTCTTGCCAACAAGTGCTACTTTGGACTAAGTAGGCAATTGAGTAGTAAAGACCTCTCTCGACGAACAAAACTAACACTCTACAAGACTCTCATCATGCCCGTCCTAACGTATGGCGCAGAAGCGTGGACGATGACAACATCCGATGAAGCAACGCTTGGAGTGTTCCAGAGAAAGATTTTTGGACCTTTGCACGTTGGCAACGGCGAATATCGCAGACGATGGAACGATGAGCTGTATGCGCTTTACGATGACATAGACATAGCGCAGCGAATAAAGATCCAGCGGCTACGTTGACTGGGTCATGTCGTCCGAATGGATACAAACGCTCCGGCTTTGAAAGTATTCGATGCGGTACCAACTGGTGGTAGCAGAGGAAGAGGAAGGCCTCCTCTGCGTTGGAAAGATCAGGTGAAGAAGGACTTGGCTTCACTTGGTGTGTCCAATTGGCGCCAGTTAGCATGAGAAAGAAATGACTGGCGCGCTTTGTTAAACTCGGCCAAAATCGCGTAAGCGGTTATCGCGCCAATTAAGAAGAAGAATTAATTAATTTATGCATTCAAAAGCCGAAACTCTCTCTGACTGTCTGGTTGCATGTGTCAAACGTGTTAAAGGTGCTAGTCGAATTTCCGCAGTCTTTCCACAGGCGAATTTAACGTAGCTTAGGGTTATCTATAAATTTATTCCCAAAATTGTTCCACAGAAGAAAGAAATATCAAAAATTCTACCCAATCTCAGCCTAACGATGCTTGCAAATGAAACTCTGATCTTCTAGCTTTGGTTCTTTTTCATTGTTGTATGATCCAAGTATACATATAAGAGACTATGTCTTATAATATGGAGTTTAGATTTTTTTCATTCATTTAATTTGAGATATTAAAATTTTTTCTTGAGAATAGTATTTTGATCATCCTATAGATATGAAGGTATGATGTCGTTATAGTTAAAATAATTTAACTGTGAGCTTCCCTTATTAAAAATGATTTGAAAGTAGTTCCTACCTTACGTATAATTTTACAATACATTTTTTTATTTTATGATTTTTCAAATGCAAAACACTCTCTTTTTCTTATACGACTTTTATAGCACATAAAATTGCAAGCGCTGTTCTCTCTTGCATCGCTTCCCTTAATAAAATGTTCAGCAAACAGTTCATCTTAGCATTTTTGCAGTAGTGGATGTTAATACTCATAAAATGAACAAGTGTATGTGACATTACGGAATAGATTTTGTAATAGCATAAAAACTAGCATAATAAAATTCACATATAAATATTATTAAGTACCAGTTGTGGAAATTATTTACTAGAACGTCTTATAATACATTTTGCGGCTTTCGATTTAAAAGTGAAATTGAAAATCAAGTGTCACAAGTGTGAATAAACTAATTATTCTACCTGAGTCAGTGCTGGTGCTTTTTTATATATAATATGTACACATATATCTATACGTCACAACGACGTACATAAATTATAGCTTCGATGCACTGACCAATTCTTTTTTGAACAATTCGAAATAAAAATGTAAAACATTCAGCTACTTTTTGAATCCCCGTCAACATTTACATATACGAGACATACATATATACAGGTAATATTGATAAGAATAGCATTTCCTCGTGGCTCTGTGAGTCTCATGTGGAATTTGAATTACATACAACATAGCATCGTACAGTTTTAAAATCGCTTTGGGTGATGCAAATTCAATGATCCAACATAAAAATAGATTTTATCATACAAAAAATATTGAAAGAAAATAATATTATATATTGATCCAGTGCACTTAGTATATTACTGCACTAATACAATTTTTTAGCTGTATAGTATTAGTATACTATGCACGCAGGAGCCAGGAGAGCCAAGTATAAACGGAACTAAATCGCTAAGCGGACTTCATCGGATGAAAGTTCGCACTGTAGTTCATGAGATTGTGCATAATCAAGGCAACGCCGTAGATCGCCTAACGAAGTTTGTCGTGAATGGATTCATTTTTAATTGTACAGCTATCGCCGGTCGACAAATTTAGCTCTCAGTGAAGAATGTAAACAAATATTCTTCCCAAGCGATATTCATCTCTCGCTTGTGATATGAATCTCGTTTTGGTACTCCTGAACTAACTTAACTCCTCACAGTTTTGATCCTGTTCTTACTATAACTCTAAAACAGTAGTTGGCAATTCACTTCACGAGTGGAGATAGACTGTGTTTGTCATGATATATGTACATATGTATTGTTTTCTTGTGCTGAAATCCGAATAAATCCGTCACAATAGTTCCTCTGAGTTCGATCACTGGATTGTCAAATGAAAGTCTCAAATTAATGGCACCGCACTTTCTTTACTTTATTTAAAACACTTTAATTTACATGTCCACGCCCACCTTAAGACTGAATCACTCTATTACTTTTCGTTTATTCGCTTACAAGTTCAACTTCCAACTAAATACCCCATGCGCATGCACCTCTGCTTATATTCATGTGCTTAATAACTATCGTAATTTGTAGATTTGGCAGCTCGTATCTTCTGGCAGTTCTGACTCCCCATCTGCTGTCTCCATCAAATCTAATTCAATTTTTTTGTTTTAGCATCTCGATCGCTCGCCATTGTTGTCAGTCGGTTCGCGAAGTTTCACCGTTCGGAACACTGCCCTCCGCTTAGGTCTGATCGTCCCGACAAGACACCAAATCCTTCGATCCAAATGGAACCAATTTCTCCAGATGAAGCACTTTAACTTTCCCCTGTCCCACATCCTCTTTACACCTGAGTTCGTCTTCGGTTGGCTGGGTGGTTCTTCTGGTTGCCGGCCTTCAGGCTGTTATCAACTTCAACACTTAGTCGAACACATTTGGCAGATGATGCGACTATCGCCCTCCAATAACTCAATGGCCCTGCTACTCTCTGCATCATCATCATTCTTTGGCTTATCAACTGCTTCAGCATCCTATTCACAAGTGTTCACTGTACCTACTCTATCCGCAAACTGGAGTTTGAGGGGCGTCCTAAGGAAATCTTTCCAAATAGGTAGGATTGGATCGAAGGGAAAATCTGCACCGAACCTTGTACCCTTGTCTTCACTGACGGCTTCAAGATGGAATGGGGAGTCGGAGCAGGGGTTTTCTCTAAACCAAACAATTGAACTTTCCACTTAAAATTGTCGATTACTGCTAGTATATTTCAGGCAGAAGTCCTGCAGGCTTGTAAAATGCTTAAGGAACGTGGGAGCAAGGAAAATATTAACATTTCTTCGATTGACAAGCTGCAATCAAAGCTGTGATGGCGTGATGGTACAGAACCAAATTAGTAAACTCCTCAAAAAAGAATATCAAATCTCTTGGGTGTGCAGGTAACATTTCTCTGGTCTGAGAGGGAAATGAAATTGCTGATGAGTTTGCCAGGAAGGGGACTGAATTGGTCTCAAAGACCTCTTCCTCGATCATCGGCATCCCTTTGACAGTTGTTAAAGGGGAATTGAACAACTTTTTCTCAGGAAAGCGTAGAAAGGATGGAGCTCCATTTCTTTATATGCTATTTCGAAGACTCTTTGGCCCCAGTACAATAGAAAGAGGACTCAGAAAGTCCTAGGGACTCCAAGCCATTCAATTTAGAAACTCGTAGCTGTATTTACCGGTCATTGGACGATCAACACACAAGCGGAAAAGCTAGGTTTACTACATAATCCCCATTCCAGAAGCTGTGGGGACCTTTCAAAGAAGGAGACTATTAAGCACTTTCTCTGTAAATGTCCGGGTTTGGCAGCTAGACGATTAACCCCTTGCCTTACGATTAAATCTCGAAGAATAGTACGCGTGCAAACAATTACATTTAGTGTAATTATCATAAAATAAAACGTAAGTATTTTTTTTTTAATCCATTACATAAAAGTAAAAACTATTTCATTTGTAATACAACAGGTTTATTAAGTAATGATAATATTAAATAAAAATAAAGACTTTAAGTAATAATAAAATTAAGATGAAACAAAGAAAATTCTTGATATACACAGAAAACCCCTAACAACATATTTAAACTCAGTAATATAATAATAAAATATTGCTTCTATTTTATGGAAATTAAGTGCAACTAATAATCCTGAGGTGTGTGATACTTTTCGAATCAATCTAGTAAATGTAAAGCCACTTTACATCGTTTACATTGTCAAGTGGTCTTACTTTGATTTTTGTGTTTGGCGCAAACATTACACCTTTTTTAAGGATTTTGTTTGTTATTACTTGGAGAAACGCGTTCCGGAAAATGATCCCAATTCCTAGCCTGTAATCGAAGTGGAGTAATTAATAATAATTGCTCTGCTATATCAAGGCGAAAAGTCGCAAATCGTTGCTTTCTGCCGTGGATATTGGAATGCAAGACACGAGCACCAATCATATAGAAAAAGATTTTTTTGTATCCTTTCATGAGCTTTCGTGTAATAGGAAAACATGCGAACAACTGATCCTATTTATCCACGCCGTCCATTCCCTTATTATACTCGATGACACAGTTTTATTCCCTAGTTACGTTTTATTCCCTAGTTTACGTAAAACGCAAGAATTTATACCTGGAACTTCTGTAAACTCAGTTATTTCGGGAATATTGTCTTTATCTTCCCAGATTCATTCGTCCGATAAAGTGCTTGAATCATTATCAACTTCATCATTGTAGCTTCTTAGGCGTTTTTTCACGTTTTCTAATTCTGGGACCTACACTACTATCTTCCCTATTTGCATCTCTTTCACTTTCACATGAATTATCACTTACAGTTTTCCATGAATTATCAAATTCACATTCCAATTGTTCTAATGTGTCTTCCTCATATATTTTACAGTTACAATTATCATTTTCGTATGTAGGTATAATAAATTTTGAATTATTTCACACATTTTTAGAATTATTTTATACGAATTGGATTTAATAAAATTTTAAAACTTCTTTTCAACTCCGAACAATTACGCTATAGCTAAAGAACTGAAGTAAGCTCGTAAAATATTTCAATTAGAAAAACTAACGGTTTATTTAAAAAAAAAATTTTAAAAACCGTTATCTATATTAAGGTAAATTTAGCTGGAATATAAAAAAGACCATGTGCAACAATAATAATATTTTTATTTTTACAAGTTTAAGGAAATTCATATAATTTTAAACATTAAAATATACTGCGGGCGACGCCCGTCAAATTCGAATTTAGTACAGAAAATCTTGACGGGCGAGGCCCGTCATTTCCACTCAAGGGGTTAAGATCACTGGGTGCTCCTTCTGCGACAGCCTGGGACAGTGCACCAACCTAAATCCCATCAATCTTCTCCATTATATCCACAGCTCTGGCTGGCTGTAGATATCTGTCTGTTGGAGGTCTCATAATGGTATCAAAACGGCGCTTTAGTTCTGCTTAGGGACTACCTACCTATCTAACGCAATCGCGTGTTCTGTACCTACATAAATATCAGTCATTGGAAACAATATTTTCATTTATTTAGTCTAGTTTTGGCCACCTGACTTTTTAGTTTTTTAATATTTATGTATTTTATACTGATTATGCTTATTTTTATTGTATGTACGCCTATATGGATGATATAGGCCTACTGGTGAACCGAGTATTCCATATTAATCTCGATGGTGGTATTGGAACCGAAAATTTCTAATTTTTGCTTCAAAAATACCCAACTAATGTTTCTTTCGATGTGACATTGCTAACGAAAGTTATAAAAATGTACATTTTGACAGCGATCTTACGAAAAAAAAAATTTTGCATCTTGTCATTTGTGGTTCAGACGACAACGAAGTAGCATGGAAGTGGGCGGCGTTGATTTTTTCTGATATCACCAACACAATGTCTGTTTTGCTGTAAACAAATCGCTGTCGAATTCCCTGTTTCGTCAGCAAATCAGCTGATTCCTTCAAAGTCGCTGAGACCCGGTTAACAGTCTGGTGTTGGTCACGCCTCTGTATTCTGTACATCGTGACAGTAACTTTGTTCCAGAATATAATTGAATGGCCTCCCCTCCAGCGACAAGGTGCTTCCGTGATGAAGAATAAAAGATTAAAGAATAATTTTTAAGCAATTAATACTTATCACCAATGTCACCAATAGTCTAGGTTAAAATCACGTAGTACATACTGTAATTTATTTATTTTTTTTTCTTGTGTTAAATTACTTTTTATTACTAACTATTCAATTATAATTACTTTTTATTTTCTTTAGTGTTTAGCCCGTAGAACTGGTTGGTACGCATAAACAATGAAAAGGCTGCGTTTAGGTGGAATGCAGAAATCTTCAAAGCTGCTCCACGATAAATCAAGAAGGGTAAGAAATTTGTCTTATTTTCAGTTTTAAAACGTATAATTTAAATAAACGTATAATAAAACAGAATTTAGTGATTGCCGCTTTATTTTGGAGGATGATTCCATGGGTAGAAATATGTTTATTAGAATGTTTTTTCTACATTCTATTCATACGGCACAAAAAGAAACAAGCATTTTCCAAAGAACAATTAATAAAAATAAAAACTAAGCTTCGAAAATAAAATAAGAGTAACACACCATATACGGTGTGTTAAAAACATAAGGCGAATTTTCAAATTTCGCGGGCTACGATTCAACTTTCGATTATTATTTTTTTTATGTTGGTACACGTACACACCTCTCGAAGATATGTTCACAGTTTTAGAAATATAGCATGTTTAGTTTGTTTGTGAGAGGCATAAATAAGACAAGCGTTTTGCGTGTTCGGCGATTTTTTTCTATGGACTCTTGGCTCTCCTGGACGAAGTGCAAGCAGTGCTTCGGTTAATGCTTTCTGACCGTCAGTCGCATATGAATTACTATTAAGCCATCCAGAATCCCCACAAAGAAGAGTCATTCGCATACGAATTACTATTAAGCCATCCAGAATCCCCAAAACGAAGAGAACGATTTTGAGTGGCAACTCATCATGAGTGCAGAAAATGATATTCTTTTCCACATAACGAAAAATATTTTAAGGGTCGCAATAGAGATTTCCATTCTTAAAATAATTTTTTAGTAACGAATTTATTCAAAAACAAAATGGACGATTAATTTTCCGCCACTTTAATATGCAAAGTACCAGCATGTGACAAAAAAGTATTTCACGTCGGTTATGAACAAGATCCATGGTTACAAAATATTGGTTGATGATACTCAAATAACGATTATAATTAACATGAAAACCAGAAGAGTTATTTAAACTATAGAGAGATTATCTCATATTCCGTAATGTATTCTTTGCAACCGACCTGCAAAAGAATGCTCCAAGCAGCTTATGTTTTACGATAGTGTAATCTGTCAAAATATACAGCAGTGGACACTGAAATCCGTACACTAAAAAATCCACAAAATTTGTATTGGATTTTTGAATACCTAAAACCTAGGCGAATATCATCGCCAATGTCATGGCATTGCCGTTGCAGATAAAGCGGAGCTTGAAAAACATTATACACATAGGTATATCATAACTAGTTGGAAGCACAGCAGACATATTTAACGTAACAACTGCAAACATTACCTCGTAAAGCGCTGTCTCCGTCGATTTGCCTTTGAGGTAAGCATGTTGTGCAATTGATATACTAGAGCTCTCCAGCGAGCTTCTAATGTGTATGTCTAAAAGCCGTTCAAATATTTTTAAAAGGAAGAACGACAGACTAATTGACCTGAAGCCCTTCACTGATGCATGTCCCCTTCTCCCTACCTTTGGTATGAAGACGACTCTAACAAGTTAACAACTATTTGGAATATAACCTAGGTTTAGACACGCTTTGAAATTTTCTCTTAGCCATGGTAGAATATTATCAAGAGTTTCCTGTAACATCTTGGGAAAGATCCCGTTAGGGCCTGAAGATTTTAAAGGTGAAAATGATTTGATTACCCATGCAACCTTCTCTTTTGAGACTATTACATTGGCAAGATACTCATTTCTCTGCCGGATTCTCCCAACATCGCTATCGTGATCGCTACACCCCGGAGTGGTTATTTCATAAATAAGTATATAATACCTAGGTAAGTTAAGGAAATGTAAAGTTACGAAAAATGCTTGAAAACTAAGAATAATTTTTTAGTTGTTGGAACATATATTAGACTACAGAAACCGAATCAAGAAATACTTCCAACTAATAATTAACTTATAAGATTTGTGATAGCGAATAGAAAATTATTGGAATATATTGAAACATTAGAATCAAAGGATCGTGCTGGAGAGTCTACTTCAATAAACCCAAAATGGAAACAACTGGATTTTACGTATTCTATATTTCATTTAAAATAATAAATTTAAATAGGGAATACCTAATAAAGCTTTCTTTGTACTTAATTGGCGGGCTCCGGTTATCCTCTTGAACCATGGTGCATAACGCCATATAGAAGGCTTGTGGTGAAACCAGTGAAGCCATTTGCAGTGAGGTGCATTCCAAAGGTGCATTGTTGAAAGGAGTATCGGCATTTTAAAAGACCTCTGAAGGATATGAGGGTTTGATAAGAGGCGAAGGTAGAACCTTTTTAAATTATCAAAGTTTTCAAATGTGTGCTTTTCAGAATAATTGCACTCAATTTATAATCAATTGTAATCCATCAAAAAATGCTAATGAAGTTATGGGCATAGATTTACCTGAAGAAAATCAACTTTGTTGATTACAGCTCAAAAGATCAAATAAATCAGGTGCATATATGGAATTAACTTATAAATAATTTATATTTTTTTATATGTATATTAAAAACATTAAGGCACATTTCTTTTAAATTAGTATCATCTCAATCCTTTCTGTTAAAAAAATACACTTAAAACTATTAATGAATATCACTTTCCATACCAAATAATTGAAATTGTATCACATTTCAAATGATTCGGAGCCGAATAACACAACCTCCTCACACACTCACACTCTTCTCACTGGCTTGACCCGGGCAGTCTCGTGGGTCGATACCATTCGAAGTGCCGAGGGTGTGGGCGGGAGTCCGCTTCTGATAGGAAGAGAGCCGCAAGCGGTTCCGCTTGATGTGGTAGGCAACGATGGGATGACCAGTAACAGTAAGGGTCCCCAAGTCTTCCGGAGGCTTCGAGGACGTCTTTTCAGGGGTCCTCTGGCCTAAATGGCAGCTAGGGCAAGGCAGGAACGCTTTTTCTGATCAACGTATAGCTACAAAAATCCTGGAATGCTATAGGCCAAAAATGTTTCACAGTTATCTAAAAAGTATTAACGAATGCTTGGGTCGAACAGGATGATATTCAGTGGTGCAGAGAAAGGCAACAGAGTACCGTCATTGGAATCGGGGTCATGCGACATTGCGCTCAAGAGAAGTAAGTTTCCCTCGTAATGAGACCTAAGACTGGAGAAAAATGCCCAAATCATTTAACAAAGTCGCTAAGTAGGCGGGGTGCGTTATCCTTGGTGTTTTCGACAACGACAAGGAAGACAGCGCCATTTCAAGGGAAGAATAAAATGAAGTGGTTTAAGACGTTTCTGCAGTTTTGTGAAGAGGGGTCTGTCAAAGGATCGGGTGGCAATTTAGTAATTTCAAGCTGACGATATGGGCAAATTACCAGTCGTTTTTTAAGTACAGAGCGGCAGTTGCCTTTGTGGGCGAAGCGAGCCATGCTGAAAGTAGTGAAAAAAAGCTGGTCGCTGTGAAAAAAAGGATTTGTTCCAGCGTCCGCGTGTCTGTGTCTGGTTGTCCTATGAGCATTCACTCCAGAGGACATGGAAAACGTCCTTCGCTATTATAATCCGAAATTTCCCAGCACACGCCTGGTTCAGAGAGAAGTCCGTGACACCTTTCGTCAAGCGCCGGTTCTGGTACATGCATAGCCTCTCGGGTCTAAAGAGGACGAGGAGATAGTTCTAAATGTCTGAGGCAAAAGAAAGGAAAATCGGCGTCAACATAGGTACCGCCGGGCTATAAGCCGTAGTTCGTCTACCGTAATGCGATTCCAAAGTTTTGTGGCGTTCTTGCTTCCACAATAGACCATACGCTGTAATCTAGCGGATTCAGATCCTTTGAGTAGAGTGGCCATTCTTGGGGAGTAATGAAAGAGGGAAAATTGACTTTGCACCGCTCTTGGGTTGTTTTTGCTCTGTGGGCTGGTGCCGAGTCCTGTTGAAACGTCCACTCATCGTCCAGGGGCTTCTGTAGACCAATTTCTGTCGTTTTGATGATTGTGAGCGAGTCCACCGGTAAACAACTTCTCATCCGTACAGACGATTTTTTCCCAGTCCGTACCTGCGGCCCGAAGTTGGAGCGAGCGACATATTTCGAGTCTTACTTACTTGTTTTCCTCCGTGAGCAGCTGGCATTTTTGTAGTTTATAAGGCTTAAGTCCAAGTTCTTTTTTTGCTGAACTGATTCACTCTTGATGCCTGTCTCATGAGCAATTTTCCTCATCGAGACCATAGAATTTCGTTGAACTCTTTTTTTGATAATTTTTCGGTTGTTGGAAGTGTTAACAGTTCATTTTCTTCCTCTTACAGGACGGTCACCTTCATTACCAAGCTCCTTAAATCGTTTGATTGCACGAGAAACCAATGAACGTGCAGTTCCAAGCTTCCGTGCTATCTCGCAGTTGCCTGCTCCTAGCTGATGCAGGGCTATAATAGCCGAGCGACAGAACACACACAACAATCACAAAATAAGAGCATTCGCTAAAAAAATTTTACATTCATTTAATTGCACAGAGAAGTTGTGTACAGTTATTTTTTGTTACCCTGTGCAGTGCCCTGTCTTTTTTTCGCGGCCTTATTTGTTGGTTTATATTCTCATTAAAATTTTGAACCACCAAATACTATCATAAAAACAAAACGTGTACGAGGTGTGTTCAAAAAATAAGGTGAAGCTTTCAAATTTCGCGGGCTACGTACATTCTACTTTCGATTATTTTTTTGTTGGTACACTCGTTTCGTTCACAGTGTTATGTTCACAGTTTTAGCAATACAGCATGTTTAGTTTGTTTGTGAGAGGCATAAATAAGACAAGTGTTTTGCGATTTTCTGCTATCCACTTCTGGCTCTCCTAGACTCTTCTATTGGGATCATTGGGCTTTGCTTTCGATGTCATAAGCATATACCCATGATTCGTAACCAGCAATGACCCTTTTAAGCAAATCTGGGACATCGTTGACGTCATTCAACAGTTCTTGAGCGATACTTACGCGACCTTGTTTTTGGTCAGCAAAATTCAGCAATTTTGGAACTAACTTCGCTGCCACACGCTTCATGCCCAAATTTTCCCAAAAGATTGCATGGTATGAGCCAGCCGATATGCTGTAATCCTCAGTAACTTCTCCAATTATTCAATGATTTCCATAACAACTTTCTTCACTTTGTCAACATTTTCATCGGTTGTTAATGTGCTGGGGCGTCCAGAGCTGTGAAAAGCTTGTACCACATGTAAATATTTCTTTGACTCAGAGTACTCTCACGGTATGCCACTTTCAACATTTCAAATGATTTTGAGCATTTTTTATACAAAAGTTGATGCAACTTCTTTGATCCATTTTTTTCAATAGCAGAAAATCGCCGAACATGCAAAACACTTGTCTTATTTAATTCTTATTTAATATAATTATTCTCAAAAAAAAAACTAAATATGCTATATCGCTAAAACCGTGAACATATTTTCGAGACGAGTGTGTCAACATAAAAAAAATTATAATCGAGAGTCGAATGTACGCGAATTTTGAAAATTTACCTTATTTTTTGAACACATCTCATACATGTACATACGGTGTACAGAATGCCTAAATGAAACCCGCTCCTTTTTTTCGCCGGACGCCTATTCAAGCCTTGTTCACACTACAACGAGTAACATACGCGACAGATATGCAGAGTTTTTCGTATACCACCAACACAATCTGAGTTTTTTCATAAACAAACCACGGTCATGACCCCCGTAAGGTCAGCCAAATAGCTAATTATTTCGAATTCGCTGACAGCCGGTTAAAAGTTTGAGACTAGCTGCACGTTCTGAATCCTTTTCGCCGTGTCGTAAGAGCACGTCTATAAATAAACCATAGGAAGGGAATAACTTGTTTGTTAAGAAGAAGAGTAGGCGAGAACAAAGGAAACAATCAAACACAAGAATTTATATGCAAACTTACATACTTTCTTGCCAGGCGTTTTCCGCATAAAAACGCAAAAAACTGCATTTGGAGCCTTTATATTCATTTGTGGTTTAACAATTTAACACGCGGCTTGACGTTTGTATTCGTTCTAATCTCACAAATCACAATCCCTGCAAACCAACGTTCACCAGTTTTTCCAATTTTACCAACACATTCACTCAATTTTTCCAATAATACCCACACAATCACATTTAATTCTTTTGTCATTTTCGATGGGTTATACATATATTTATCTCATAATTTTCGTGAATACTTATTAAACTTAACTATAGTGAGTGCGAAAGTGACAGCAAGAAACAAGTTGCAAATGTCAAATACAAAAATTAATTCTGTGAAAATCTCCAAGCAAAAAGGTAAGTTGAACAATTTTTAGTAAATTTTGGAATTATATATCTATTTAAACTAATAAAATGTATTTTTATTTTCAGAAAAACGTATTCACAAGAGTCTGAGATGAGATCTGTGGAGACGGCATGATTTTGGCACTCATCCAGCTGAGTCTTCAGTACCGCGATTTCACCCTGAAGTTGCCTGTTCAGTTGAATTTGTGTTTCAGCTTTCCCCACACGCTCTTCCATTGTTTTCACAGCTTTCCGCAGGTTCGCCATTTCAGCCGCTATTTCGCCAAACCGCTGCATTACTCGCTCTTCAGATGTTTCCACTCGTTCCGAAATCTCTTCGATGATGCTCCTTCTCTGCAGCTCGAGTTGTTCCTCTATCCGCTCAAGCCAGAAAGGAGGTGGCGAGCTCCCTTTTTCTTCGCTTTGTTTAGAGTGCTCGCGCTGTTTTGCGGAGTGGATACCGTTTGGCGTGTGATTTTTCCTCTGGTGGTAATTTTTCAAATTGTTTTTAAATTCACAAAAATTTCTGATTTTGTTTGTTTTAGCGTACACTAAATTATTTTCACGGCCACGGAGTTAGATAGTGATCAAAGAGACCCGTATTAGCAAGAGACTATATAAGATAGGTGGTCACAAGCACAAGTAAATAAAAGATAACTGCAGCGCACAAAAAAACACGTCTACTCTGTTTGCATATGCATATGGTAATTTGCGGGTATCTTTTTTTTGGTAAGTTTGCTTAACGTAAACAAATTCTTTTTCGCTTATAAAATGTGCAAAAGCATGACCAGTGCCGGTGGTCATAGCTTTTGCATCCATACATACACTGCGCAGTGTGTTTTGTGAGAAATAAGGGTTGAAAAGCAATTTGTTGCCCATACAGGATCAGTGCGGGGATCCTAACCTGAAATACATACATATGTGTTCTCATAGCTATGGGCAACAAATCTTTTCAATATGTGTAAAGAAAATTATTTAACTATTTTAATATTTCCTTAGTCCGCTGCGTAGTGTATGAATTAAATATCCAATATATGTATGTACATACATATATACTGCGAAGTAAAATTCTTATGCATGCACATACATACTTTGCACTCCATACACTGTATGTAAATATGCACGGTTGGTGCATGAAATATGTATAAAACCTCTAATTTAATCTTTTCCATTTTGTATTAATAACATCTTTTTTATACTTTATAGGTACAGCAAAAACGGCGATACTATATACAGCAATATAAAAATTATTATAATAATTTTATTATTATTATTATTATAATTTTATTATGTTAAATTACTTTAATTCATGTTCATTTTCTAACACCAAAACCTAATTTTAGAATGCAAATATTATACTAATTTATGTACATAAAAACTAAAACGTAAACTTTTCTAAAAACTTAACTAATTCATGTATATAAATAACTAAAACTAAAATTTGTCTAACACCAAACCTAATTTTACAATGTAAATATTAAAATAAATATCTAAAACTTAACGTAATTTTATAATGTAAATAGTAAATTAATATAAATAGCTGTACATAAATAGAACATACTAAAAAAATTATTGTATATTGTATTAATTTTCTTTAGAAACTAAAAATTAATTAAATAAATATTAAAATAATTCATTAAATAAATAATATTCAATAAATAACCATTTGTTTCAGTAATTTTGAAGGATTATTGTATATAGGATCCGTAAGTATTACCTACAAAATTACCCAGTTGAAGAGATTCTGTTAACTACATGTTAACAACGAAATTCACTTATTCATCAGATTCTGTTAGCTACATGTTAACAACGAAATTCACTAGTTTATGAAATTCTGTTAACTACATGTTCACAATAACATTCACCAGCCCAAAAGATTCTGTTCACTACATGTTAACAATAACATTCACCGGCCCAAAAGATTCTGTTCACTACATGTTAACAACGAAATTCACTAGTTCATGAAATTCTGTTCACTACATGTTAACAACAACATTCATGAGTTCAGAAGGTTTTGTTCACTACATGTTACCCACATCATTCACAACTTGAATGTCAATTAGACTGTGCTGCAGTATTGAGAAATTTCTGTTAGTGCGAGCGAATAAAATCATCACATGTATAGACTGGAAGTAGGTAGCATGTGCACGGCGTAGAATATAAAATTACTACAAAGCTCACAACTTCACAGGTGAACGATACCCACAAGTTAGCAATGTAAATAGCAGGTAGTTGGTTTGCAGGGATATTACCAAGCCATTAACTGAATTTTCACACACATGTAATTTCTCCTCCTTTTGTTTGTTTTGTATTGCGAAGGGTGCTGACGTCAGAGTTAAGTAACTGGGTTTTTATAGCTATATCTCCAGTACTCAATTCGCCTTGCAATTTTGTATTCTATAATTCTTGATATTTCGGAATTCTTATATATTGGTGCTGCTCTAGCGAACTCACCTTCTATAAATTCGTCTTGTGTGGATTCTTTCATCAGACTTTCAAGTGCCGATACCCAAAAAGGCTTGGAATAAATGGTATCGATACTTTTACTTGGCTTGCTGCGAAAGTATCGATTATATTTACTAGTATTTAATTGTATCGGAACGTTCCTATTCGTATTGAAGTTTTCGCAGGATTTCATGTCTATGTATAGTTAATAAATTCTAATTATAATTGTTTTAAATTAAGTGATATGTGTAATTTTTTTAATCTGTGTTGAAAAGAGCCGGTGTAGCGTTTTCAGTAATTAAGTGAATAAATAACACAGTGGACAGTTTTATGTTTCAAAAAAGGCATGTTTCGACTCCAAATATAATATAAGAAAAAAATCGTATACATGTGCATATGGATTGCTTTCTATAAGTTTTCGTATATTTATTGTTATATATATATGTATATGCATATACATAGGCCCCGTTTTTACATTTAGAGGGACTTGATTCACTGTTTTACCTTGGGACTATCGCGGGGTGCTATATCCTTTTTATTCAGACTATTTCTCTGAACCCAACTTCGTCAATAAATTTTATTATAAATTCGACTATTTTCCATCGTTACAAGCCGTTTCTGTTCCCGATTCGTCATTTTATTCGCCTAGTAGTTAATGGTTATCTCACAGGTTGAGGTGTGGATTTTACTGGCCTTTTGTGACAGGCATCCGTTACCTTAGGCTGATTCTAAGCCCGTGACCCTCTGGGACAATGCCATTACCTATGAGTAAAATTCGTGACAACTCTTGTTGTTATTAGAAGATCAGTATAGACAACTTGATTTGATCCTCTTGTATTTGCTTTTTGAACAAGAAAATTAAGAAATTACAAAAAATGTTCCCTTTATTTAGAATTAAAATATTTGTTGTGTTATTATCACCACTTCCAAATTTAAATCAAATACATCGGATGTAATATGTGTTACTTTAGGGTGTAAGTAATGAATACGCACCGTTTCTCTAGAAAAAAAAGGTGGGCATTTTATATTAATGACACAACTTTTGAAAAAAAAAGTGATAAGGGGGTAAGTTTTTCCCACATTCTAAAAGTGAAAACTTCACTCTCCGGAAAAGTGCGACCGGACACCTTAAAAACTAATAATATATGATTGAAAAATTTTGGCATACGGGCCGTAAAGTAGATACTTACCAGTAATACTAAATTCCAATTTTCAGATTAGTTCTTTAATAACAACTTTCGATTCTAAGTAGAAATTGAATCTACTACAATATCCTGAACGCTAAAGTAACGCGGGTTGTTGTTGTAGCTCTATAATTTGCCCAGCCAGTGTAGTCCAAATCACCGATCGTCTTCATCTAACGGTAGACCCATGAAACTTGCTGTTTCGACAGGTTGGGTCCAGAGGCAGAGAGGTGTTAGATACGTGGGTTTGGTGGGGCATGTGAAAAGGTGGTTAGTGTCGTGGCACCCCGCCGCTGCCGGACATACATATGTTCAGTATGTCGGGGTTTAACCTGCTACAGTATCCAGAACGTAATTGTGCCAAGGTTACGCGGAACTCTCGGGGAAGGTGGAGTTCTTCGTCTGCAATGGGTGGTGGTTGGACTCCGATAACGGCATTCGAGGGTCGGGAGCTTAAGAAGTGGGGACATCAGTAGATATACCGTTGCGATCCGAATGGAGGTGTTTTGACAAGTCTGAAGCTTCCTCCACTGCGAATCACTAGTTCCAGGCGTAGTTTAGAACCGGCAGGTCAATTGCCTTAAATATCGATAGCATCATTTCTTTGTCTTTGCCCGAAGTGCCGTGGGAAGCGATTTGAGGATCTTGTTGTGATTTTGGACTTTAGTGGCAATAGCGGTTGTATGCAAGGAAAAGGAGAGCGAACTGTCGAAGGTAACTCCCAAGATTTTGAAGTTGTTAACAGTCGGAATTGGTGTGTCATCGCCTTTACCTTAATTTGTATTTTGATCTCCATTGTGAAGGTGGTGAAGAATGTCGTCGTGGACTTCGTGGGGAAAATTTGTAGATTCCTCGCATTAAAGAAACGAGAAAGGCAGGCGAGGTAGAAGTTCACTTTGGCGCATAGGCCATCTATGTCATTGCCCGACGCCATTATCGTGCAGTCGTGGGCTTAGGAGACCAGGGATACTCCCTCTGGTAGTGTTGGTTGAGCCCGCGGTTTATCTGGGTGTTTATGGCGTTGAGTGCTGTGATAATCATGCTGCTGTTTCGTGTAGAGTGGTCTACTCCCACTCTTCAAAAGTATCCATAACGTAATTGTGCCAAGATTACGCGGGACTCTCGGAGAAGCTGGAGCTCTTCGTCTGCGATAGGTGGTGGTTGGACTCCGCTAACGGCATTCGGGGGTCGGGAGCTTAAGAAGGTGGTAAGGGTCTCCCGATGAATGTGGTTAATTGCCTGTCTGTACACTGTCTGATCCTGGAGTGGTCTGTCCGTTTTGTCCTGGATCTCGTCCACGTAGTTGAGTAAGTGTCTCCTGGTGTGCCTGGGAGGTGACTCAGGCTCGAGCAGGTGTCTGCATGGGTGAGGCCTACGGTGACACCCAAGCAGAAACTGCTTGCCGAGCATTTTGTTGTGCTCCTTAAGGGGGGGGGTAACGTTAATTCATGGAAAAAAAGGCACATTTTTATGATTTTTTTTTGATGGCACAGTTAAAATTTATTCGTCAAATCTTTTACTACATAAAACTATAGCATTTGAAGTATATTTTGTGAAATTTTCATCCAAAAATATTTAAAAATACGGCAATGGCAGAAATTATTCGGACGCATCTAAAAAAAAAGTAGTTTTGCGGTGCCCCTCATAACTCGGTGTTAAATCATCTGAAATCAAAAAACCAAAGTTATTTCGTTATATAATCGTTTTCTCCGGGTAACGCCGAGAGGGATTTTTGAAATTAAAATTTTTTCGATTTTTGGGAACACGTTAAAGTCAAAAACACGATTTTCGCGTAAAAAATCGGTGAATTAGTTACCGTAAAAACAAAAGTATCAACAAATTCGAAAAAAAACTCTTCGGCGTTACCTTGTAAAACATCTACAGAAAAAGTGTTCAAAATTTCAAAAGGATCGGTGCAGTGGTTTCAAAGTTATGAGGGGCACCGACTTTGAAAACGTAAGTTGTGGGAAAAACGCTTTAAGTACAAATGGCGCGCGGTTGAGCCAGGTAGGTAGCAACACTTACATGGCTGTATCTTTGTAAGTTTTGCTCCGATTCATATAAAATTTTCACAGAATATTCTTGAAAGGTTCTTCATTTAAAAAACCAAATAAAAAAAAAATGCAAAAATAAAAATTTAAAAACGTTACTCCCCCTTAACCGGGAGCATATGCCCCTCGTAATGCAAATGTTGGATAGGGGACATCAGGAGACATCCTGTCGCGGTCCTGATGGCAGTATTCTGGTAGGTCTGGAGCTTCGTCCACTGCGTATCACTGGTTCCAGGCGACCAGACAGACGCGGCATAGTTAAGAACCGGTCGGCCTATTGCTTTGAAATTCGACAGCAACATTTCTTTGTCTTTGCCCCAAGTGCTGCCGGCGAGCGACTTGAGGACCTTGTTGCGATTCTGTACTCTCGTTGCAATAGCGGTTGTGTGCGCTGAGAAGGAGAGCAAGCTGTCAAAGGTGACTCCCAAAATTCTGGGGTTGTTAACCGTCGGTATTGGGGTATCATCGACGTGCACCTGAAGTGGCAGCTTGACCTCCTTTGTCCAGGAGTTAAAAGGGTCGCCGTGGATTTAGTGGGAGAAAGTTTTAAGTTTCTCGCAGTGAAGAAGCGAGAAAGGCGGGCGAGGTAGTCATTTACTTTAGAGCATAGACCATCAATGTCATTGCCCGACGCCACTATCGTGCAGTCGTCGGCATATGGGACCAGTGAGACTCCCTCTGGTGGCTGAGGGAGTTTCGAAATATAGAAATTAAAAAGCAAGGGTGAAAGGACACAACCCTGCGGTACTCCTTGCTTTATTTTTCTCTGTTTTGAGGTTTGGTCTCGAAATATTACCGACGAGTGACGACCACTCAGGTAGTTCGCGGTCCACCTCTTCAGCCCTGGCGGGAGTGTCGACTGTAAAATGTCATCTAGTAGCGTGGCGTGGCTGACTGTATCGAAAGCCTTTTGTAGGTCCAACGCTACTAGGACAGTCCTCTCGCAGGGGCGGTTTTTGGTTTAGTCCGTGGTTTACTTGGGTGTTTATGACGGTGAGTGCCGTGGTGATACTGTGCACTCTACGGAAACCATGCTGGTGTGGGGATGGAGTCAGGTGTTCAGTGAGGAGTGGGAGTAGAAGGGCTTCAAGCGTCTTCACTACTGGGGAAAGGAGAGTTATCGGACGATAAGACTCCCCTTGGTTGGCGGGTTTCCCAAACTTCAGCAGTGGGACCACTCTCCCTAATTTCCACTTATCAGGAATGATGAGAGTGGCCATGGACAGGTTGAAGACCTTTGTGAGGTATTCTACTCCCAATGGACCCAGCTTTTTCAACATCAGCATGTTTAGTCCGTCGGGGCCAATGGCTTTTGATGGTTTCATGTGTGTGATGGCCCCCTGAACCTCGTCGCTGGTGAAAGCAAACGGTGCACTGTTGTATGGCAGTTTGTGCAACCGTCTGGTGGCACAACGTTTAGATCTGTCGACCGGAGGATGCAGTATAAATTGCCGGCTAAAATAGCTCGCGCATCTCTTCGGGTCCGACGAAGTACGACCGTTGAAGGTGATATCCACCTTGTCGTTGTGCTTCGTCGGGTTCGACAGGGACCTTACGGTGGACCAGAGCTTGCTCACACAGAGGTGAAGTTACAGGACTTCAGATGATCTACCCATTTGGTCCGCTTGTTTTGGGTGACCAGTTGCCGGATCTCGGAATTGAGATCCTTTATACGAGGATCCCCGGGATCGGCCTGGCGTAGGCGGTCACGCTCGTTTGCCATAACGGCTGCTTCGGCTGGGAAATTGGGACGTAATTCCCGGATCCGTCCAGCAGGTATGAAGCGAGCCGCGGCGGCTGTAATCGCCTTGCGGAATGCGCGTTCGCCTGCGCGCACATCGGTGGGAGTGGGTAGGGCTGCGAAGATGTCCTCAGTAACTTCCGCGAATCTGGTCCAATCAGCTTTGTTGAAGTTGATGTATGACCGGTGATCCGCGGAAACAAAGTCGGCAGGTCTCTCGATCGAGATGATAATGGGCAAGTGGTCTGATGCAAGCGATATCATAGGTCGCCAGGTTATGCTATTTATCAGGCCAGCGCTGGCAATTGTTATATCAGGCGAGCTGCTACAATTGCCCACTACCCTAGTGGGGGCGTCGTCGTTTACAGTGCTGAACGTCGAATCGTCTATCTGCTCTGCCAATAGCTGTCCCCTGCGATCATTTGGCAGGCTTGAATGCCAAAGATCGTGATGCGCGTTAAAGTCACCTACTACCAATCGGTTTCCTCTCCTGATGAGCGCACCAATATCGGGGAGATATCCTGCCGGGTAGCAGGTGACAGGGGGTATGTAAATATTATAAATTTCGAGCTCGGCGTCGCCTGACCGTTGACGTTCTAAGGTGCTGTCCCTGCGGTCGATACCTTCATCAATAAGACGATACTGCACTGAATGGTGCACTATGAACGCTAGGCCACCACCGTTGTCTCGCTCGCGGTCCTTTCGGTGCACATTGTAGCCGTCCCTGGTAATCAGGGGAGAGCTAGCGTGCAGTTTTGTCTCCTGGACCGCAGCTATCTTGATTCCGAACCGACTCATGAAGTCGACTATCTCGTCAATCTTGCTCGTGAGTCCGTTGCAGTTCAGTTGCAGAAGCTTGAAGCTTCGCGGGAGTGTCGTCGTAATTCGGGGGGTGAGGGATGCGTGATGTTGTCTGCGTTGGTCCTGTTGTGCGTTCCGCAAAATGGGTAGTGGCCTGATGTTGTCTGATGGCCGCGCCACGGGGGTCGTTGCGGGTGCAGAGCTCTGCAGCAGGGGGCAACGTAGTCGCGTGTCCACTCACGGGTGGTGTGTAGGCCGGAGCACCTCCGAAAATGACACCAGCCACTGCAAGAATTGCATTGAACAGTTGTCAAGTTCCGAGGAACTACGGTCTGACACACGGAGCAGACTGTGCGGGGGACCAAGAATTGCCGTTTAGGTGTTGTTAGTGGCGGCAGTGTGATGTGCCGGCACTGAGGGCACTGTAGCCGTGGAGGCGGGGTGCGCCCGTGAGCGGGAGCAACACGTGGCCCACATACCTTGTGGCACCACCCGTTGCACTTATTACACCTAACCGAGGTGGAGTTCGGTTGGAGCCGTTTGTGGCAGATGCAGCAGTTAAATACTTCTGGTCCAGGGTCGGGTTCGACGCCAGCCGTGAAGAGAAGTATTTGGAGCAAACGTGCTGCCATGGATTGCTCCTGTGACGAAAGATTGGGGGTGGGATACGGTACACTAGACAGGGCTAGTTTACTGGGGCGGCAGCCCTTGGTCGGGAAAACCCGACTCATTCCGGTAACGTAGAACCGGCTGCCATAGTAATGGGATTCAAGAGTCTTCACTAATGGCAAAAGGAGAGTTATCGGCCGACAAAACTCCCCTTGGTTGGCGGGCTTTCCAGCTTTCAGTAGTGATTTCCACTTGTCAGGAATTACGAGAGCGGTCGTAGACATATTGAAAACCCTTGTGAGGTACTCCACTCCCAATGGACCCAGCTTCTTCAACATCAGCATGCTTAGTCCGTCAGGGCGGATGGCTTTCGATTATTTCATTTTGTTGATGGCCCTATGGACTTCATCACTGGAGAAAGCCAGCGGCGCACTCTTGATCGGAAGTTTGTTAACAGTAATAGTAGCCCCGCCAGTGTAGGGCATATCACCGACCGTCTTCGTCTAGCTAATTTAAAGCTAGACCCAGGGAACATGCTGTTTCGACGGGTTGGGTCCAGAGGGAGAGGGGTGTTAGATGAGTCGGGTTTAGGGGCTTGTGAAGAGGTGGTTAGTGTCGTGCGGGGTGCCTTCACATGCCGGACATATATTTGGTATGTTGGGGACTATTCTGGATAAGTAGGAGTTTAACCTGCTACAATATCCAGAACGTAATTGTACCAGTGTTATACGTGCCTCACGAGGAAGCTGGAGCTCTTCATCTGCTATAGGTGGTGGTTGGACTCCGATTACGGCGTTCACAGGACGGGAGCTTAAGACTGTCGCTTATTGACTGTCTAAACACTGTCAGGTCCACTAGATTGCGGTCAGTTTTGTCCTGGATTTCGTCGGCGTAGTTTAAGAGGTGTCTCCTGACGTGCCTGGAAGGCGGCTAGGGCTTCAAACAGGTGCCTGCAGGGGTGAAACTTGTGGTAACATCCCAACAGAAACTGCTTGCTGAGCAGTTTCTTATGATCCATTACTGGGAGCATTTGTGCCTCGTTGTAAAGGTGTTGAACGAAGGGCATCAGGAGGCAACCGGTCGCTGTCCGAATGGCAGTATTTTGGCATGTCTGTAGCTTTATCCACTGCGTGTTACTAGTTCCAAGCGACCAGACAGGCGCAGCATACAGCATAGTTCAGAACCGGCCGACCAGGGAGAAAGGTCGGTGAGGGTAGTTCACTTTGGAACACAGGCCATCGATGTCATTGCCCGACGCCATTATCGTACAGTCATCAGCGTATGAGGCCAGGGAGACTCTCGCTGGTGGTTGGGGGAGCTTTGAGATATAGAAGTTGAACAGCAAGGGAGAAAGGGCACCACCCTGCGGTACACCTTGCTTTATCTTCCTCTGCTTTGATGTTTGATTTCGAAAAATCCAAGACGAGTGACGACCGCTCAGGTAGTTTGCGGACCCCCTGTTGTTGTTGTTAACAGCATAGGTAGCCCTGTCAGTGTAGACATATCATCGTTCGTCTTCGTCTAGGTCATCTAAGGGTAGGCCCAGGAAACATGCTGTTTCGACAGGTTGGGTCCAAAGGGAGAGGGGGGTTAGATGAGTCGGTTTGAGGGGGCATGTGAAGAGGTGGTTAGTGTCGTGCGGGGTACCTTCGCATGCCGGACATGTGTTTGGTATGTCGGGGTCGATTCTGGATAAGTAGGAGTTTAACCTGCTACAGTATCCAGAACGTAGTTGTGCCAGTGTTACACGGGTCTCACGGGGAAGCTGGAGCTCTTCATCTGCGATGGGTGGTGGTTGGACTCCGATTACGGCATTCACAGGACGAGAGTTCAAGAAGGTGGTAACGGTCTCCCGGTGAATGTCGTTTATAGACTGTCTAAATACTGTCCGGTCCAGTAGGTTACGGTCAGTCTTGTCCTGGATATCGCCAGCGTAGTCAAGGAGGTGTCTCCTGACGTGCCTGGGAGGCGGCTCGGGCTCAAGCAGGTTTCTGCAGGGATGAGACCTACGGTAGCATCCGAGCAGGAACTGCTTGCTGAGCAATTTGTTGTGCTCCGCAACTGGGAGCATTTGTGCCTCGTTATGAAGGTGTTGGATAGGTGACATCAGGAGGCACCCGGTCGCTGTCCGAATGGCGGTATTTTGACAGGTCTGTAGCTTAGTCCACTGCGAATCACTAGTTCCAGGCGACCAGACAGGCGCAGCATAGTTAAGAACCGGCCGGCCAATTGCCTTAAATGTCGAAATCAACAGTTCTTTGTTGTTGTTGTAACAGCATAAACATTCCCCATACTTACATACGGGGAATGCTGCTGGAGTGACAGTCCTTGACCGGATATAAATCCGGGTCGTTTCGGTAACGTAGAACCGACTGTCGTGGAAACGAACAGTTCTTTGTCTTTGCCCCAAGTGCTGCCGGCCAGCGATTTGAGGACCTTGTTGCGATTTTGGACTTTTGTGGCAATTGCGGTTGTATGCGCAGAGAAAGAGAGTAGGCTGTCAAAGGTTACACCCAAAATTTTGGGGTTATTTACCGTCGTAATTGGTGTATCATCGACTTTTACCTTAAGGGACAGCTTGACCTCCTTTGTCCAGGTGGTAAAGAGGGTCGCCGTGGACTTGGTGGGGGAAAGTTGGAGATTCCTCGCAGTGAAAAAGCGAGAAAGGTCGGTGAGGTAGTTGTTCACTTTGGAACACAGGCCATCGATGTCATTGCCCGACGCCATAATCGTGCAGTCGTCAGCGTATGAGATCAGGGAAACTCCCGCTGGTGGTTGGGGGAGCTTCGAGATGTAGAAATTGAACAGCAAGGGAGAAAGGACACCATCAAGACGATAATGGGCAAGTGGTCTGATGCAAGCGATAGCATAGGTCGCCACGTTATGCTATTTATTAGACCAGCGCTAGCAATTGTTAGGTCAGGCGAGCTGCTGCAATTGCCCACTACCCTGGTGGGGGCGTCGTCGTTCACTGCTGAATGTCGAGTCGTCTATCTGCTCTGCCAGTTGCTGTCCCCTACGATCATTTGGTAGGCTTGAATGCCAAAGATCGTGATGCGCGTTAAAGTCACCTACAACCAATCGGTTTTCACCTCTGATGAGCGCACCTATATCAGGGTGATATACTGCCGGGCAGCAGGTGACAGGGGGTATGTATATGTTAAATATTTCGAGCTCGGAATCGCCTGACCGGACAGCTATGCCTTGACATTCTAAGGTGCTGTCCCTGCGGTCGATTCCTCCATCGATAAGACGATACTGCACAGTGTGGTGGACTATAAACGCTAGGTCACCACCGTTGTCTCGCTCGCGATCGTGTCTGTGCACGTTATAGCCATCCCTGGTGATCAGAGATGACCTAGCGTGCAGCTTTGTTTCTTGGACCGCAGCTATCTTAATACTGTGCCGGCTCATAAAGTCGACTATCTCGTCGACCTTACTCGTAAGTCCGTTGCAGTTGAATTGGAGAAGCTTGAAGCTTCTCGGTGAGGTCAGTGTAATTCGGGGGGTGAGGGACGCGGGGTGTTGTCTGCGTTGGACCTGCTGCGCGATCCACTGTGGCTGTTGCGGCCTGATGGTGGTGGGCGGCCGCGCCTCCGGGGGCGGTAGTGGGTGCAGAGCTCTGCAGCAGGGGGCAACGTAGGCAGTTGTCCACTCACGGGTGGTGCGCAGGCCGGAACATCTCCGAAAATGGCATCAGCCATTGCAAGAATTGCACTGGACTGTTACCAGATTCCGAGGTATTACGGCCTGACACACGGAACAGACTGTGCGGGGGGCCAGGAGCTGCTGGTTTGTCCCCGCACTGGGGTTGGAGCTGGAAGGAAGGGGAGGGGTTGAAGGGGAGTCGTGTTGCTCCGATAGGCTCCTCACCGTGGAGGTGTTGGTAGTGGTGGCGGTTGGTGGTGCCGGCCTATCAGGGGGTGTGTTAGCCGTGGAGGCATCAGACGCCTGCTGGCGGGAGCAACACGTGGCCACATACCGTGTGGACCACTCCCTATGTGACTTAAGACCCGAGCAGGTCTTAAGGTGGCTCCACCCGTTGCACTTGTTGCACCTAACCGAGGTGGAGTTCGGGTGAAGCCGTTTGTGGCAGACGCAGCAGTAGAATACTTCTGGCCCAGGGTTGGATTCAATTCCAGCTCTGAGGAGAAGTATTTGGAGCAGGATTGCTGCGAGGGTTTGCTCCTGTGACGTAAGGGGTGGGATGATATGGGTTTCACTAGACAGGGCTAGTATACTGGGGCGGCAGCCCTTGGTCGGGAAAAACCCGAGTCATTCCGGTACGTAGAACCGGCTGCCATGGGAATGCGGACCCCCTCTTCAGCCCTGGCGGGAGTGTCGACTGATAAATATCATCTAGTAGCGTAGAATGGCTGACCGTGTCGAAAGCCTTCTTTAGGTCTAACGATACTAGGACAATCCATGATGTTCATCTGGGTGTTTATGACGGTGAGTGCTATGCACTCGTTGTTGTTGTTGTAGGAGTACCTTTGCCCTGTCAATGTAGCGTAATCACCGGTCGTCTTCGTCTAGCTCATCTAACGGTAGGCCCAGAAAATTAACTGTTTCGACGGGTTGGGTCCAGAGGGAGAGGGGTGTTAGATGAGTGGGTTTGATAGGGCATGTGAGAAGGTGGTTAGTGTCGTGGAACCCAGCGGTGCCGGACATATGTTTAGTATGTCGGGGTCAATTCTGGATAAGTAGGAGTTTAACCTGCTACAGTATCCAGAACGTAGTTGTGCCACGGGAGTCTCGAGGAAGTTGGTTCGTCTGCGATGGATGGTGGTTGGACTCCGATGACGGCATTCGAGGTTCGGGAGCTTAAGAAAGTGGTAAGGGTCTCCCGATGAATGTCGTTGATTGTCTGTCTGTCCACTGTCCGATCCAGTAGCTGTTGGTCTGTTTCGTCCTAGATCTCGTCCGCGTAATTGAGGAAGTGCCTCCTGACATTCCTGGATGGAGTTGCTACACCAACCTAACAGAATCGGTTGGCCTGTTGCCTTGAAAGTCGACAGCAACATTTCTTTGTCTTTGCCTCAAGTGCTGCCGGCAAGCGACTTAAGGACCTTGTTGCGATTCTGTAATTTAGTGGCAAAAGCGGAGAAGGAGAGCAAGCTGTCAGAGGTAACTCCCAATATTCTGGGGATGTTTACAGTCGGAATTGGTTATCATCGATTTTTACCTTAAGTTACAGCTTGCCCTCCTTTGTCCAGGTGGTGAAGAGGGTCGCAGCATTCCCCGTACGTAAGTATGGGGAATGTTTATGCTGCTTTAACAACAATAACAACCAGGCAGACTCCCTCTGGTGGCTGGGGGAGTTTCGAGATGTAGAAGTTAAAAAGCAAGGGTGAAGGGACACAGCCCTGCAGAACTACTTGCTTTATTTTCCTGTTTTTATATTTGGTCTCGAAATAGCACCGACGAATGAGGACCACTCAGGTAGTTCGCGGACCCCCTCTTCAGCCCTGGCGGGAGTGTCGACTGTAAAATGTCATCTAGTAGCGTTGCTTGGCTGGCTGTGTCGAAAGCTTTATTTTAGATCCAACGCTACTAGGGCAGTCCTCTCGCTGGGGCGGTTTTGGTTAAGCCCGCGGTTTTTTTCTTTTTTAGTCGGGACAGACTAGCAAGTACAGCACTCTGACACAATTAAATCCATTGCACTTGGGTTCCCTTTTTAATTTTCTTTAAATCTACTCGACCTCCGAAAAAATCTGAGTAGATCTTGTGATTCCAAGGAGCCAAGGTGGTCGCTTCTTAACACATCAGTGCCAAAGACTTCAAAGCCTGATTCGAGCGAAGGCGGGGAAGACGCATAGAAAGTTGCCCACCGTTTCATCTTCCTCTCCACTTGCTGGGCAAAGTGAACTGTTGATATGCCCCCCTTTTCCATGTGCTTTGCCTATAGAAAGTGACCCGTCATCAGTCCAACCAGCCTCTTACAGTCCCCTCGGATTAGTGACAGGACGAACTGCGACAGTTGGTCGAACATGACAGGTAACATCAGTTTTGTCCATCTGCAGCCTCTCTCAGCCTGCCAAGCTCGCTTGTTGGTTAGAGTAACCCGTTTGCTAACCTTGGCTTTGATGGCTGCAGAAGGGAGTGGTAGAACGGGCTCCGGGCCAAGAAAGTTGGCCTCAGAGGCCAGTCTGACTAAAGAGTCAGAGATCTCGTTTCCCGCGAAAGCCATGTGTCCCGAGAACCATGTTAGGTTGGGGGGTTGTCTAAAACCATGAGCGCATCTTGGCTGTCGCTGCAGACACATGTAGATCTGCCTCTCCATCTGTTTTCCACAACAAAGTTCATCGTTTCTTGAACAGCATACACCTCCGCTTGAAACACATATACATGCATTCCAAGAGCAAAGTGCAGTTTTATCCGTGAAAATGTGAAAACAGTGTTTGCAGAGCTCATTTTCTGAGTTTGACCACAATTGAGCCTCTGGCAGCACCACACTGTATCTCTTCTCAAGCACGACTCTGGATGGCATGGAGTCAAAAGGACCGTTGGATCGAAGTCCATGCCTACTCTGTTGTCCAACGCCGTACAGACATTTCACACAGTTAATAAGGATCATTATTTGTGCCGTTTGAAGTCGGCATTTTCATTGGGCATTATGAGACGTTTAAGTCAAGCAATTTAAAAGGATTTGTGAGAAAACAACTCGTGGATTTTGCACCATGATAACGCATCGTTGCGCAGCGATATCATTCTTGGTGAAAAGATTTCTAGAGGTGGTCCATGTAGCCCACCATTATTCAGCTCTGAGCGAATTTGACAGAATCGGCTGATGGGCTAACGTTACATGGGATGTGTTTAACAAAATTTAGTTTGCGTTAGTGATATACGAATGCCATGGCATGAACATTGGCTGTGTTGATTTTTTTTTCGCATATCACTAACACAAGTAAAATTTTGTTAAACATATCCCACGTTACGTGGGCGCTAAAGTTCCCCTTAATTTTTTTTTACTATAGCTATCAAGCAAACCTTGAAATCTATCATCCCTGGATATCACTATCCGTGAACGAGAACCAAGACCGAAACGAAAGTCATCCAACAGTCATCGAATTCATATAATCGATCGTCTTATTGAGTAAAAACCACTACGGGGAATGCGTTTTAACAGCCGGAAGAAAGTAATGTAAAAATCGAAGACAGCTCTGACGGCTATACCGAAAATAGGGTTTAACTATTAAACTTATAGACTAAAACTTTAAATAGTAAGTGAGAAAAAGAGAAAGATGGTTGGAATGGGAGAAGAGAAGGGGAGTTAAAGGTTAGAAGTAGTTAGAAACTCCAGTTTTAAAACACTTGTTTTATAAACTTTATTGTAGTTGGTATAGAATTCCATAGTTTTATGGCACTGACAAGGAACATGCGCTCTGATAGTAAGTGCAAGTCGGAACAATCAGATTCAATGTTCGGATGCACTGGCACTGTTTAATGTTTTTATACAGGTACAGTGGTTTTTGTGTGTACATAAATTTATGAAGGAACATTAGAGAGCGTATTTTGAGATACGACTCGAGGTATGACCAAGAATCTGTTTTGAGTAGATAGATATATGGTCATATTTCCTTTTTTCAAACACTGAATTATTTAGAGCGATTTGCAATTTGTGTTTCGAGTTATTATCAAGCCTGCAATATACTAATTTAGCGTATGATGCATGAGGAACAATGAGTGATCTAACAAGTTTTAATTTAGTTTGTCGTGGCAGTAAGTAGGCAGTACAATATACAGGGTTGCTAATATTGTTGAAATTTACATTCAACGAAAGAAATCAATTGTGAAAACTCAACGTGCGTATAATGTGAAAAGTGCGCCTTCTAAGAACACAATTAAACGTTTGTACGAAAGGTTTTCGACTGGTGATGCTCTTTCTAATCCAAAGAGGCCAAATCGAAACCGACCAAGGCGATCGGTTGAGAATATTGCTCTTGTACGGGCCAGTGTTGAGATGTCGGAAAGGACATCCCAAAATCGCCGTTCTCAGCAGCTGTTACCTTTGTTATCGGGATATGATAACCACTTTTGTGATGCCAATTATTCGTCGAAAGCGTATGAGGTAGTTCTGGTTTCAACAAGACGGCGCTCCACCACACACAGCTCGCACCACAATCGATTTTGAAGAAATTGTTTCCTCGTCGTTTGATGTCGAAAAATGGTGTTTTTGACTGGCCACCGCGTTCGCCCGATTTAACGCCACCTGACTTCTTCTTGTGGGGATATTTAAAATCAAAATTTATAACGGGTGATTTTTTAGCTATTATCTTTTTAAACGTGTTTTGTTTCACTGTCAACCATCTTCAGTTTGGTCTATAATTTAACCATGAACCGTCTTACAAACGAACAAAGGTCACAGTTTGGTGTTGTTTATGGGCTGGAGGTATCATTGGACCGTACTTCTTCAAATATGCTGCAAATCGTTACGTAACTGTGAATGGTGAGCGCTACCGTGAAATGATATTCAACTTTTTTTTTGCCCACAATGCAAGAGCTTGACTTACATGACATGTGGTTTCAGCAAGACGGTGCCACATGCCATACAGCACGCGTAACAATGGGCTTGTTGAGATGCGAATTCGGTGAACAATTTATTTCACGTTCGGAACCTGTCAATTGGCCACCCAGATCGTGCGATATAACGCCTCTAGATTTTTTTTTTGTGGAGCTATGTTAAAGCTAGAGTATGCCAAAATTGGACTAATCGGGTGGACCATTTGAAGCGCTGTGGCGGTCAACATTTGCATGAAATAATCTTCAAATATTAAATTATATGGGCTGTACCATTGATTTAAATACGAATTTCATGCATTTTTCTGAATTTTACGTGTGTTTTTTTGAAAAACTTTCCTATAGCTCTTAAAAAATCACCCTTTATTAATAAGCCAAAGACCATAGAAGAGCTCAAGAACAACATCTGTGAGGAAATAGCCGCTATTATATACCTTGTTTACAACAAAGTTTACATGGTCAACATATGATAATCTTGAACCCAGGTTAGTTACTAGTTACTATGCCATCAAAGTTAATATTTACTTCATTAAGCAATATTGGCGGCAAAGAGCTAAGGTCATACTTTGAATGAGAAATAGCAATCACCTTCGTCTTTGACTCGTTTAATTTCAAGTTGTTAGATTTGGACTAGTTAGAAATACAAGTGAGGTCTTCACTAAGCCTTGCTATCAAATCTTCAATAAGACCTATTGGCCTTGACAGGTAGATCTGGGTGTCATAAGCATAGAGATTAATCGACGAATTTTGGCAACACTCAACAATATCATTAATAAAAATGCAAAATAAAATTGGACTTAAAATAGAGCCCTGCGGCACACCTGACGTAATTGGTTTTAGGCTTGAGTGAAAATAAAATTTGAAAAGGTCGAGCCAGGAGCACCAGGAGATTTGGAAGCTCCTAAAACACTCAGGCTAAAAATTCCATTGTATTTAAAACTCTGGAAAGGGGGTGGATAGTCAAGGAGGGAATGAGAAAGGTATCAGAGAAAAAGACAGGAAAGAATAGAGACAGAGAAAGAGATAGTGCTTTGAAAATTTTCCAGATTCTTTGGCAAATCTGTAAATATCCTCCAGTTTTAGAGAACGAATATTACTCATTCTCATGACATCGGAACCCAAAACTCGTAGCCGTGCTCTAGCAAAGGCAGGACACTCACAGAGAAAGTGCTCAGTGCTATCCGCCTCCTCCAAGTCCGGGTCCTCAATGATTCCAATGGTGGTCATATGCTGACCCTATGGATTGTGTCCTGCAATGATACCGACCATCAACCGAATGTCTTTCCTTCTAAGTTTTAGTAGAAGGTTTGACAGTTTTCTGTTCGGATTTGTCACAAAACACTTTGCAGTTCTGCAGCGTTTCACACCGAAACATCGCTCTTTATAGAGACTTACTTAGTACTGAAGGCTGTTGCGGGGATGGTGATAATTTGTTCAAGGCCGTTGTTCGTGTTGACATTTTTGGCATGTTAGTAAACTCAACAAGGTTTTTTCACAGTATTTCAAATAGTTGTATTAAACTTAATGATGATTTTGATTTACCCGGACAAAAGAACCGCTTTTAAAGGATTTACGTAGTATTTTAGCAAACTAACACTCAGTGGATTAAGTAATAGTATGAATTAAACTGCAACTACTCAAAAACACATCTACTCTGTCTGCTGATACATTTGAGTTGCTATAAAAAGAGAAATATTTGGTTCTATAAAGAAGAAGAAAGCAAAATAATTTTACTTTCAATCAATGTTGTACAAAAGTAACCCGAAAGAATATCTGTATCGCAATAAAGGGGCATCCTAATGTGCACATGTATGTGTATAGCGAGTGAATTATTGAAGGCTATATTACTTCAATAAAGTGACGTTATTTAACTCTAAATGATAACTGTTTCCTGACTAAATAATAAATGTTGTAAAAATTTTGTTGCAAAACACAGTTAATTATAACATCTTATCACTGTTAATTTGTGCTGAGTTTCGCTGTTGCTATATATATCACCAAAATATCTTTCGAAGAGGATTGTAGGGCCGATCGGCCCATGGTGCAAAGAGGACCGTCTTCAGATGCTCCATTGGTTGCAGGAATTGGCCGAGAACCTAGATTTGGTCTAGGCCACTCTAGTTACCAAAGCGGATATAACAAATTGTTTACGCAGGTGAGAATAACAATATATAATCTTCTTCATTTCATTTCAATTTTTATTTCAGTCTACGATATAAAAATCGTACAGACTAGATTACATATGTAGTATGTTCTTAAATGTAACTTAGTTCAAGTCATAAATTACTTATTTTCAATGATTTTTAACAACAAAATATCTTTTGGTTGTAAATTCTCAAGTTTAACACAATTCTTGGATCAAAAATATTCATAAGTTCATTTACGATATTTCTCGCCCCAGCAAGTCATGGCTACTTTTGTAACGTAACAATTTCTACGTATTAACTGATAGACAACGTTGTTATTAGTTAGCAGTATGTACTATACTAAATATTTTACTTACTCAAGTCGATTTTCATGATTGATTATGACTACGGGCCATGGTGAATCTAAACACATTGTCAAAAGATGCCAGAAGTTTAAGAATAGCGAAATACGAGAAACTTCAAGCGTTAAATTTATATGCTCAGAAATTGATACGGTATGGAAGCGCAATTCCATGAAGCGATCAAATTTATCTTTTGTAATAAGTAAAGGGTGTTTTTTTTAGAGGTTAGGTTTTCAAGTTGGCACTACTTTTTTCGTAGATGGTCTTTTTGACAGCTGTCACTTGATTTATGCTCAGTTTGGTTTGCCATTTCATAATGAATAGACTTACATCTGAACAACGTTTGATAATCGTGCAAATTTGGGCCCAAAACGAGATGGCCACCGATCCCGATTTTCACAAGAAAATTTTGTTCAGCGATGAAGCTCACTTTTGGTTGAATGGGTATGTCAATAAGCGAAATTGTCGCATTTGGAGTGAACATAATCCACAAGCCATTGCTGAGACGCCGTTACATCCTCAAAAAGTCACTGTTTGGTGTGCTCTATGGGCAGAGGGAATCATTGGTCCATATTTCTTTAAAAATGAAGCCGGCCATAATGTTACAGTCAATGGAGAGCGCTATAGAGCCATGATTAATGACTTTTTCGTGCCTGAATTGGACGATGTTGATGTGGACGACCTTTGGTTCCAACAAGACGGCGCTACATGCCATACAGCCAACGCAACAATCGATTTATTGAAGGAAACTTTTGGTGAGCGCATTATCTCGCGCCGTGCACCTGTGGCGTGGCCTCCAAGATCGTGCGATATAACACCGCTGGACTATTTCTTGTGGGGCTATGTGAAGTCGCTTGACTACGCAGATAAGCCCGAGACGATTGACGTCTTGGAAGAGAATATTCGGCGCGTTATTGCTGACATACGGCCCCAATTGCTGCAAAAAGTGGTCGAAAATTGGGCCTCTCGGCTGGAATTTATTCGAGCCAGCCGCGGCGGCCACTTGCCCGAAATCATTTTTAAAACATAATGGCAAACCCTTATCTTTATAATAAAGTTAAATTCTTGGCCATAACATTAAATTATATACGTTTTATTTCATCTTGAAAACCTAACCTCTAAAAAAAACACCCTTTAGGGGTGCTTATTGTAATCTCTCCCTAAAGGCTAACAAGGAGAGTGCCTCTTTGCTATTTTGTCAAATTATTGATCGATGCTAGTTGGTTTATTAGAATTATGCCATCGTCAACTCCCTCTATAGCAACAATATGATTAGAGGAATTTCTTGTGCGATCTGCAAATGTAGCGCGCAGGGGGTTTCTATCATGGCTTGACAGAAGTTTTCTGTTGCTGACTTTTTGCAGTTGTAGAGCGGTATGTATTTTCCTCTTTATAGTCCATCTGGCCGTGAGTGGCGTGACGCCATCTTCCTGAAACCATGTGTGACTGAAGGAAGGTGGTTCTCTCATTATTGGCAGAATACAAACGTTCAGCATGCGCCGATAAGAGAAGCGGTCCACGGAATTGCTTGCCCCCGACGATTTTCAAAACAAATATAGTCCAATGCTTGACAATGCACACCAATCCATAACTTTGGGACTGTTAAGTGGCTGTTGATGGTTTAATAGTGTATAGTGTGTTTTAGGTGACCAATAATAGTCCAGTCATTTGGTAAAAAAAAGAGAGTTACCAGGAAAGTTTTCCGGGAATTTTCAAACTAGGTAATTTTTATAGATTTTGGCATGCTCTTTTCGAATTTCAACTTTGCCACCTCGTATCTATGACGCTAGCGCCGCCATATTGAAAAAATTGTGCCTAAAAACAGTTTTTTTTACAATATCTCCATTCCGCCGCATTTTATGAAAAAAACATATGTATACAAAATTAAACTCGAGATAATTTCCTACATTTTATGTTATTACGATTTTTTTGTAAAATCAATAGTTTTTGGCGTATGAGCGCCACAAAGTAATATTCACCTACACCACCACGTTTTTTCGTATATTTTTCTACAATAATCATAGTAGAAGAAGCAGGTTTTAGAAAAGCAGGTATAAGGGTAATGTGTCGCCTTTATTGAAGGGTCCCTTTCTCTCTCGACCTTCAACGAAACATCTGTCGGTAGAACTGAAGAGAAGTGTCTAGCTTAGACTGAGTCATGTGTTCTGTTGAAAGAAATTGTTTTATTTGTGACAATCCATTATTAGGAAATGAAACAATTGAAGTGAAGGAAAGAGGATTGGAGACTTTTCGTAAATCAAGTGTTGAAAGAAATGACAATAAAGTTAAACTTCTGGCAGGAATAAAATCGATAGTGGTTCATGATGTATGTCGAAAACGATACAACAATGAAAAGTTAATCGCTGCATCATTGCGTAGAGGAAGTTATGTCACGACACCTCAACTACCACTGCGATCCTCGCACCCAACATTTTCTTTCAAAGACCATTGTTTTTTATGTGCTGATGAAATAACAGCAGAGTTTATAGCAAAACAAAAACAGAAGCGGTTGTGCAAGCGTAGCGTTGTGTACAGTGTGCGAAAATTATCAATGAAAAATAGTATTTCTGAACTTGCTAGAGCTCGTAATGATGATTGGGGTCGAGCAATTGTGGAGCGTCTTCAGCATGTGAATGATTTGCTCGCAGCCGATGCACAGTACCATAATTCCTGCATGAAAAAAATGTATCAAGCACCACAATATTTGCGATGAAGTTGAAAACTTTTGCAATGTTGCTTTTTCTGGTTCTGAGCAGCACGTCGAAATGAGAAGTTCGCGGGATAGTCGCGACAATGAAAATGTAAAATGATGAAAAGAAAATGATGATGTAAAAAAATTGATGGATTGGTTGTACAACCATCCACCTTTTCCAGAAATGAGTTGTCGGAGACGAAAAGATAAACTGCCACATGGCTCAAGAAATTTGTTGTACGGGCATTTCTAAAATCATTGGCAGCTTTTTTTATACAGTAAAATTCAAACGGAATGACAAAATAAAATCGCTTGGTGTTATGAATGCAGGCATCGTGATAGAAGCTGACATTGTTCCGATTAATCCATTGTTAATTTTCCAAAGAATGTGCATTGCAAAATAATCTGAAGAGGAACATAAAAACTTTCTTACGTACGAACTTACTCCATTTCCCTTATCGGTTTTCAATGATGAAGGCATGCGTAAGTGCGTTAAATCTTCAATGTACGAGTGCAAGGCATTTAAGCAACATTCTGGAGACATAAATGTTGGCGATGCAATGTATGTCATCGACGGAGGGCACTTATCGTATCTTATTTATTTTCATCTATTCGCAGTAACTACATCACGTACGTTCGATCTGAATATAAATCCAATGCCATAATTGTATTCGACGGATATCCTGAAAATGTAGCAAACTGTAGTACTAAATTTGCGGAGCGATCTCGACGATCACGAATAACTGCTTCAGTAGACATACTTTTTGATGAGATACATTTCTGAGAAATGATGCGAACAAGAACCGCCTCATTAAAATGTTGAAAACAAAATTTGAAGCTGAGAATTTCATGGTCTCACAAGCCACGGAAGATGCGGATACGCTAATCATCAATACCGCAATACGTGTTTCACCAGCGTTCGACACCGTAATAGTGGTCGGCGAAGATATAGATATTCTTATTTTTTTGACAGCTCCATCTACGCAATCAAACGTGTACTTTTTCAAACCAGGAAAAGGTAAAATTACCCAACAAATATATTCCACTGAAAGTATTATAGATCAAACAGCTGCAGATCATATTCTATTTCTGCATGCATTCAGTGGCTGTGATACAACATGTGCACTCTTTTATCAAGGAAAAATTAAATTCATTAATGTACTCCGAAAAAATCCTAATTTAAACCAGGTTATTCAGGTATTCAAAAATCCAAACGTCGATCCCCAGATTATTGCTAAAGCAGGAGAACGTTTTCTTCTTGAATTATACGGTTACAGTGATGTGAAAAGTAAGAAAATCACGTGTTTAAATGAGTACAGATATGCATGTTTCACAAAATCAGCATATAAAAATAAATTTAATATTGTGTCCCTACCACCAACAGAGGCAGCAGCACGACAGCATTCATTCCGGGACTATCACCAAGTTCAGCAGCGGTACGCGAATGAACAAAATACAGAACAATGGGGATGGAACAGAAACAAAAATGGATTAGTTTCTGTTACGACACTCGAGCCCCCAGCTCCAGAATCCTTGTTAAAACTTATTTCTTGGAAATGTAAAAAGGGATGTCAGAAGACCTGTGGATGCAGAAAAGCTGGGTTAAAACGCTCCGTTATATGCACAAATTGTAGTGGTGCTTGTAAAAATTCGCAAGTGCAATTGGATTACGATGATGAAGAAGAAACCATGACTATTTTAGAGCAAACGTTTGATGAAACGGACAACGAAGAGGATTGTGATGAGTCTGATAACCGTATCGCAAATGACGCGAACGAGATTTCAGTCTGCAACGTTTTGATCGGTGCCCAAGACGAACTCGCAACGCCTGGTCCATCAGGAACGGTAAAACGTAGGAGATTGCGCTAAATTTTCGAAAGTGTGAATCACATGTGGATTAGGGCTACAGGGTACACCACGATAAAAAAAAACGCGCCGCTTACTCTACCTCCAGGTGGGGTGGAAATGAGGTTTTTTTTGAAAACGCATATTAAAATTTACTTTGTGGCGCTCATATGCCAAAAACTTTTGATTTTACAAAAAAATAGTAATAACATAAAATGTAGGAAATTATCTTTAGTTTAATTTTGTATACATATGTATGTTTTTCTCATAAAATGCGGCGGAATGGAGATATTGTAAAAAAACTGTTTTTAGGCACCATTTTTTCAATATGGCGGTGCTAGCTTCGCAGATACGAGGTGACAAAGTTGAAATTCGAAAAGAGCATCCCAAAATCTATAAAAATTGTCCAGTTTCAAAACTCCCGCAAAACTTTCCAGGTCAAACTACTAGATGACTGGACTATAATGGTAATTTTGCTTATTTACTCTTCTATTTAAATGAAAATGGACTTCATCACTCCAAAACAAGTGTTTGTCATACGAAATCACTCCAACATTGTCTCGCAGAAATGTTTAAGCAAATTGTAATCTTTAGGCTTAAACGTTTGCACGATTTGAGTTTTGAAGGGGTGAAGTCTAAGATCCTTCCTCAATATTTTCAATATTTAATGCTCACAATGTTTTAAAATTGTTATGAACACAATAAAAGACAGATTACATCACAATTATATAAGTTTTGTGCATTTTATTTTATGGAAAAATCCGAAAAACCCCAAAATAAGTGCCCATACTTAGGACTTAGTATGAAAAAAATGTATATTGATAGCGCTAGAATGAAATTCAGAATTCGGTATATTGGACTGTGCGGCCGCCCATATGGTGATCTAACAATACATCGGTAATAAACAAAAGGGTATTGGTATTGACTACCAAAGCGGGAAATTAAGAGGATCAAATATTCTAAAAGTTTTTCAGTTTCTATAAAACTAGCAAACCCGGCCCCCTTCGCTGGGCACACTAAAATAGAATAGATATGGTTTAGAACAGAAAATATATGATTTTCATATTATTTATTTCTTTATTCTTTATTCAAGCGCTTTGGCATAAACAATATTTTTTGTTTTTCTATTTGTTTTTGAGTAAATATAAAATACTAGCAAACCCGGCCCCCTTAGCTGGGCACACTAAAATAGAATAGATATGGTTTAGAACAGAAAATATATGATTTTCATATTATTTATTTCTTTATTCTTTATTCAAGCGCTTTGGCATAAACAATATTTTTTGTTTTTCTATTTGTTTTTGAGTAAATATAAAATATAAATTGAAAATCAGGAAAAAAGAAGATTGTTTTTAAATTTCAAATCAACGCATTTGAATAAACAATCGTCTTTTTTCCTGATAATCCATGAATTTTTCGTTTCAATTTATATGTTTTATTAAGCATTGGAGCTTTTTTAACCATTATCCATTTATATTTTTCAAAAAAAAAAACGAAAAAAATTTTTTTTTTCAAGAACACATAATTTTATTCGGATTTCACATTAAATTCTCAAATTTCGTAAGAAATTATTCACTGTTCCAAAATCCACTCCAAAAAAATTCACAAACAATTTTTACATGTTGCACTTACGTTTTTTCCTTATGGCATCCAAGTCAGAAAGAAATATAGACCCATTGTAACTCACACTGTCAATTTGACAGTTCAGTTCCGCCCCAAGCGTTAAAAACGTAAGCAACATTATGGCTGGTTCAAAAGAACGCTGTACCCGTTGCCAGTGCTCCGAATTACAACTAAACTTTACGAAATCCATTTTCAATACTTACTCAACAATGTGCGTAAGTTTGGTTTAATTCGGTGCAAAGACACGGCGGGTCCACGTTTTGGCATATATTTCGAGACCCTAGTCATCAATAGGTATGAAAATTACCCCGTATTAAAGCACTTATCAACAGCTTTCATTTGATATCCATATTGTACATACACATCCGAAGGTTACCCGGGTCCACGTTTTGACCTATATCTGGAGACCCCAGTCTCGGAGCGGCATGAAAAATACTCTGTACTAAGGCATTCACCAACAGCTTCAATTTGATACCCATATTGTACAAACACATTCTAGGCTCCACGTTTGGGTCTCTATCTCGAGACCCTAGTCACGGAGTGGCATGAAAAATACTCTGAGCTAAGGCATTCACCAACAGCTTCCATTTGATACCCATATTGTACATACACGTCCGAAGGTTACCCGGGTCCACGTTTTGACCTATATCTCGAGACCCTATCTACCAATAGGTATTCAAACTATACGGAAATCATCTTCATTACCTACTTATTAATGTGTGTAAGTTTGGTTTAATTCGGTGCAAAGACATGGCGGGTCCAAATTTTGGCATATATTTCCAGACCCTAGTCATCAATAGGTATGAAAATTACCCCGTATTAAAGCACTTATCAACAGCCTTCATTTGATACCCATATTGTGCATACACAACCAAAGGTTACCCGGGTCCACGTTTTGACCTATATCTCGAGACCCCAGTCACGGAGCGGCATGAAAAATACTCTGTACTAAAGCATTCACCAACAGCTTCAATTTGATACCCATATTGTACATACACATCCGAAGTTTACCCGGGTCCACGTTTTGACCTATATCTCGAGACCCTATCTACCAATAGGTATTCAAACTATTCGGAAATCATCTTCATTACCTACTTATTAATGTGTGTAAGTTTGGTTTAATTCGGTGCAAAGACACGGCGGGTCCACGTTTTGGCATATATTTCCAGACCCTAGTCATCAATAGGTACGAAAATTACCCCGTATTAAAGCACTTATCAACAGCTTTCATTTGATACCCATATTGTACATACAGAACCAAAGGTTACCCTGGTCCACGTTTTGACCTATATCTCGAGACCCCAGTCACGGAGCGGCATGAAAAATACTCTGTACTAAAGCATTCACCAACGGCTTCAATTTAATACCCATATTGTACATACACATCCGAAGTTTACCCGGGTCCACGTTTTGACCTATATCTCGAGACCCTATCTACCAATAGGTATTCAAACTATACGGAAATCATCTTCATTACCTACTTATTAATGTGTGTAAGTTTCGTTTAATTCGGTGCAAAGACACGGCGGGTCCACATTTTGGCATATATTTCCAGACCCTAGTCATCAATAGGTATGAAAATTACCCCGTATTAAAGCACTTATCAACAGCTTTCATTTGATACCCATATTGTACATACACAACCAAAGGTTACCCGGGTCCACGTTTTGACCTATATCTCGAGACCCTATCTACCAATAGGTATTCAAACTATACGGAAATCATCTTCATTAGCTACTTATTAATGTGTGTAAGTTTCGTTTAATTCGGTGCAAAGACACGGCGGGTCCACATTTTGGCATATATTTCCAGACCCTAGTCATCAATAGGTATGAAAATTACCCCGTATTAAAGCACTTATCAACAGCTTTCATTTGATACCCATATTGTACATACAGAACCAAAGGTTACCCTGGTCCACGTTTTGACCTATATCTCGAGACCCCAGTCACGGAGCGACATGAAAAATACTCTGTACTAAAGCATTCACCAACAGCTTCAATTTGATACCAATATTGCACATACACATCCGAAGTTTACCCGGGTCCACGTTTTGACCTATATCTCGAGACCCTATCTACCAATAGGTATTCAAACTATACGGAAATCATCTTCATTACCTACTTATTAATGTGTGTAAGTTTGGTTTAATTTGGTGCAAAGACACGGCGGGTCCACATTTTGGCATATATTTCCAGACCCTAGTCATCAATAGGTATGAAAATTACCCCGTATTAAAGCACTTATCAACAGCTTTCATTTGATACCCATATTGTACATACACAACCAAAGGTTACCCGGGTTCACGTTTTGACCTATATCTCGAGACCCCAGTCACGGAGCGGCATGAAAAATACTCTGTACTAAAGCATTCACCAACAGCTTCAATTTGATACCCATATTGTACATACACATCCGAAGGTTACCCGGGTCCACGTTTTGACCTATATCTCGAGCCCTATCCACCAATAGGTATCCAAAGTATACGGAAACCATCTTCAATACCTTCTTAACAATGTGTGTAAGTTTGGTTTAATTCGGTGCAGACACGGCCGGTTAGCGAACACACACAAAAAGTTGACTTTATTTTATATATAAGATTTTTTTCAGTTTGTGTCCGAAAAATCCAAATATCTTACGGAACCCTATTTTTTTCCAAAATAAAATGTAATCCATGTTACTCCTGGATAATGTAGTTTTCTAATGGTGAAAGAATTTTTAAAATCGGTCCAGTAGTTTTTGAGCCTATTCGTTACAAACAAACAAACAAACAAACAAACAAACAAACAAACAAACAAAGTTTTCCTCTTTATAATATTAGTATAGATAAATAGTTTTCAGTACGTCGTCGCGCCAAGATGTGCTGTACTCAAGTACGAGTAATAGAAACGCGAAATACAAAATAACTACATTATGATGTTAATTGGCGCCAGTTAAACACATCAAATGAAGCGAAGTTCTACTCCATTTGATTAATAAAACGCAAGAGCGGGTTTTCTCTTCCTCTGCTCCCACCAATTAGGTACCTCATCGAATACTTTCATAGTTCGAGCGCTTGTATCTATTCGACCGACATGCCTTGAAAGCTGGGTTTTTATTCATTGCTCTGCGTCTCTGTCGCCGCAAAGCTCATAAATCAAATTATTCTACAGTAGCCAAGGGGCAAATTTTTGAGAAAAGATGAGAGAGATAATAGTCTTGTAATAGTAAAGTGTGATTTTTATTCATCGCGAGAGGTCTTTACTACTCTTTAGATAATGTATTTAAAATATAAATACTTCTAAACTAAATCCTCACATTTAAAATACTCACGATGCGCGTGGCCCGCAAAGCTGACGGGTCATGGAGACCATGTGATGACCGCCGAGTGCTAAAAACAGTTAATTACAAAGTCCGATAGAGTGAAAACCGCTACAAATTAAACTAACCTATACGAATTTATACGGCCAGCCCTAAAGCAATCGGTACAGTCCTTTGAAAAAAGTTCAAGCTAAGGCGCTATAGACCTCTCACTAAAAAACCATTTTATTTGTATTCATCTAGACCAAGGAAAAATCAGCTTTGTGTTAACAACAGTCTCAAATAATTTCGAAATTGCCGTCAATTTCTTAATTTCGTATTTATAATATGAAAAATTTTTTCATAAAAAACCATCTGCCTGTTGGGAGCCGGAATAACACCGTAGGCGCTTTCATATTTATTCAGTGCGCAAAATTATGTTCCGTTACCAGAAACAAGTAAATGTATCGAAATCGAGGTGGTATTAAATGGTCACTAGGTATCCACCTATGGGTCGCATCAGGAAGCTCTTCCTATAAGGGTGACTTGTTCTCAGTGTTTCCCGCCCCACTAGCCCCAATAAATTTATCAGAATTTATTAGCAGCTCCTTGCGAAAGCTTCCGACCGTCAAATTCATTCACTGTTTAACGTTCAAGCTGAATTGTGGTAGTTCATGTGGTCGCACACGAAATTCTTTATAAAGATATTTGGACAGGCAGATCATCGATCGGTTTGTCTAGCTTAGTATGCAATGGGATAGTCACCAAAGCAGCGCATCCAGTGCCAACGCAACTAAATCAACCGACATAATTCCACACCGTTTAAACGAACGAATCTATGCTTTTTGGATTTATCATATAGCATATCCTCGTTAGTAGCTAAAGTTTTGGTAGACAGCATAGTCGAGCGATGCCACCGGATGCAAAAGTCGGCAATATTATATCATAACCTCGGACAATAGACCAGACTTTTAACGCTATTATCTCTAAACCTGGAGCCGAAGATCACCTTCAAAGTCTTTGCTCAAGAAAAAGTTGGAAATCCGAGATCAGTATTATTATTGTCATTGCAGAGCTGCCTAGATTTGTGTTTCTTTAAAAGTCGTTATAAGCCCAGAAAGCAATGGTGCGGCGAGGTCGAACTCACAAGAAAAAGAGTCATCCGGGGTGGTCGTATATGAGAAAGTATCTTTATGTTACTGGGTAAAAACTGCAGTTATCGATGCGTAATTTTCTGTTAATTTCTATCCTATAAACTTTACTCACCGGCAACGTCGTATACTTGATTATATAATTTTACATTTCGCACTAATGGTACCAAATAAATGGTTGATTGTATCAGTCTTAAAGGTGTCTGAAGTAACCAAAATGTTGCCCAAATGTGTTTTAAGTTGTCAGCCACAAACCTAGTGCGAAATACATTATTGGTATTCAAGAATCAGGACAACAAGTCTGGTAAATCTGGCTTAGTAGCAGAATAGCTGAACAGTCAATGAACGTTCATGTCTAAGTTTGACAAAAGAGCTAATGAAATAAAAAGTAAGAGTGTGTAAAGAGTCTTGTATTATGAATTTCACATGGTGCCCTCCTCTTCATAGGCCCACTTCTTCACTGGCCTTTTTTTTTAAATCCGCAAAACTTTTTTCACGCAATGGAAAAATGTATACAAACTTCTTACACAGAGTTACATATTGGCTGTAGTAAATTAGATATTCTTTAATTTGAATCTAATTTTTTACTTGGTTATAAGCAATGCCCGTTGTCTGATATTTATCTATATAATAATACGATTTTTCTTTCACCTCCGAATTTTTTAAATAATATAATATTAAATTTTTTTTGTACAAACATCATACTATTTGAACAGTCTTAGTAGATTAAACTAAATTCACGTAGTTAGTACACCGTACTATATCAAATTTCTTCTTTTTCTGTAATTTTAGAGTTCTGCTGATTCTAATTATTCACAACCCTCATCCGATCTGTCGCTTGACGATGAGAAGGAAACGCTTCGGCGCGAAAGGGAACGCCACGCTTTAAGTCAATTGGAAAAGGCGAGGGTGGGGAAATATTATGCACTTAGAATTTTAACCTTTTACAAATTAACAACAAACAAAAAATGCAGGGGAAACCCGTTGCTTTTGCAGTTCGAACAAATGTTGCCTATGATGCTACAAATGATGACGATTCACCAGTTCAAGGGAGTGCGGTATCTTTCGAAATAAGAGAATTCCTTCACATCAAAGAAAAATATGACAACAATTGGTGGATTGGTAGGTTGGTCAAGGAAGGTTGCGATGTTGGATTTATACCAAGTCCAGTTAAGTTGGAACACATTCGCATGCAGGTATGTTCTAAAATTTTGTAAATGTGTATTCTGGTCTAAGAACTTTATTTGAATACCAGAATCAGACGAGGCCGTCCAGGTTGTACGGTACGAAGGGTGCGTCCACTACCAACTTAGGTACGGGTCAAGGAGAACCAATGCGTGGTGGCACACCACCTACACCTGGTATGTTGAAATATTGTACAGGGTCCGGTACTCGAAGTGTAACTAACTTCCGACCGCTTGCGCAGCTGACGCATGGGCAATCAGTTGTCTGTTAGTTGGCTAAATGGCAGTCCAGAGTATTGCTTACAAGCGCGCGGAAGCATTTTGCCGAGAGTAAACACGAAAAAAGAAAATCAGTAATGGATTTCAAAAGTAATAGTGTGATTGTATTATATTTGGCTGGAAAATTACAACCAGCAATTGTTCGTGAGCTCAGGCACCTTAAGGTAAATAAAGTTTTTGTTTATCGCACCATTACTCGTTACAATGATACTGGTAGCATCGCGAAACGTCATGGAGGTGGTCATCAAAAGACAGCAACGTCACGTGAAATGGTTCTAAAAGTCAAGAAGCGACTTGAGCGAAATCCCCGACGAAGTGTCAATCAAATGGCGAAAGAACTGAAAATACATACTGAAAAATGATCTCCAAGTCAAGCCTTACAATACCCAAACGGTGCATGATCTCACACCAAAGCAGCAACAAATCAGACTTGAGAGAGCGAAGGAGTTGCTTCGCTTGGATGAAAGCAGTCAATTTCCGAACATTGTATTTTCTGACGAGAAAATTTTTCAAATTGAGCAATTCGTAAACTCCCAAGGGTTTATTTGGGAGGGCCGCTGTAACTGCAGATAGGCGCTCTCCAATCGTTTTTATTGAGCCTGGCGTCAAGGTAAATGCGAAATATTATCGGGAAACTATTCTCGAGGTTGCTTTGAAGTCGTGGGGTGACAAACGTGTCGGTGGCAGGCCATGGACGTTTCAACAGGACTCGGCACCGTCTCACAAAGCTCGAGATCACCAAGAATGGCTAAAAAGCAACGTTCCGAACTTCATAACGTCCACACAATGGCTCTCAAATTCACCAGACGTGAATCTGATGGAATATTCTCTTTGGGCCATTTTGGAGAGCAAGGTCCGAACTAAAAGATTCACCAGTCTCGAGGCGCTGAAAAAAGCCATTGTCCATGAATGGGCCGAAATAACTGCAAGTCACATTCGGGCAGCTTGCGATTCGTTTCTGGATCGTCTCAAGGCCATCATCAAGGCAAAAGTTGGTCATATCGAGCAAAAGTAAATTGATTTTTAATTTTGTATTATTTTCACACATTTTTACTTTGAATTGAATAAAAGTAATTTTCCAAGCTGAATTTATGGCCTTTTTAACTGGTTACATTTCAAGTGCTGGACCCTGTAATATTACATGTTGGCTATTATTTGTTAGATCATATTATAAAAAAAATACTAGTTCCAGATATAAACTATAGAAAATATAATTTTTTTTAGTTATTTAATTCATTTATTTGCAATATATTCTAATACAATATGCATATGCAATAATAATACAATATGCATATTAGGGCGGGTCGATTTATTAATCGCTCATTGCTCTGTGAAAATCGTATTCTAGGGATCAAAATAAGAAACTTTGCCGAAGGAACCATACCTCTAAAACGAATTCTGATGCCCCCCAAATTGGGTCGAACGGAAAATCCCACTTTGACCCATTTAGAGTGCTCCAATCGAGTCCAAATGTATAACTTTGGACGGCCAATCCACCCATGCCAGTGGCACACACCCTGGAACTCCCCTGGGGGGTTCCCCATACAATCATTTCAAAATATCACCATTTTTGGCCTTTAAATGAGAAAAGAAACTAAAAAGTTCGATCCAAATTGGGGGACATCAGAGTTCGTTTTAGAGGTATGGTTCCTTCGGCAAAGTTTCTTATTTTGATCCCTAGAATATGATTTTCACAGAGCAATGAGCGATTTTGTTTGCCTCCCCACAAAAGACACTAAAAGTTCGACCCAAATTGGAGGACATCAGAATTCGTTTTAGAGGTAGGGTTCCTTCGGCAAAGTTTCTTATTTTGATCCCTAGAATATGATTTTCACAGAGCAATGGGCGATTTTTTTGCCTTCCCACAAATCGACCCGGCCTAGTGCATATTTATTATGTAAATAAGAATAATAGTTTAGTTTCAAGGTATATGTAGTGGTGATTTTGGTCCGAGTAAACAATAAGTTTTTTTAATTTTGGTTTTGAACTGTTTTGGCTTGAATATGACATTGCCATGTTAGTCGTTCAACACTATCATATTATATTTAGGAATTACATGGTCATTAATCCGCAAAGGGGGGCAGTCATCTTAATGTAAATAAGACATGTGCAGATTTGTTTGTTTTTACTTTTATTTTCCATGGACTTAGCCAAGCCTTTATCTGGCCTTAATTCGTTAACTAGATACGATATATCAATTGGAGATGTTTGATCGAGTAATAATCTTTCCTAAACTCTCAAATATTTTTGGGAATAGTGGTGATAAACTGATTTTTCTATGCCATACCAAGTATCCGCAACTTTTTGACACCGAAGAGTCAAAAGCTACATTTTACCAAATTTGACAGTTTTTAAAGAACCATTAAAGATTTTCGCTTTACGTATTTGTTTTGCATGGCACATTTGAGTTTTGATTTAAAACGGCTTTAAATAAGAAATAATATTTGATTATATAAAAACATGCAAATATTTGAAGTACAAAGCATATGTTCGAATAATAAAATAGTTAATCCAACGCAGTTATTGATTATCACATCAATGGAAGCATTGACATGCCTATTTGAGCTTGAAGCACGACCCTAAATTCTTATTTGTTAGTTGAATTCTTACTTTACTTTTCTTCACAGCATGCGACAGTAAAAGTTGTCCAGGAAAGATTTCATATGTGCGTGGAACCATAGTTTTTATCAATTACATTTTAAAAAGGACTTTAAAGTTTCAAAAGACTAATTTTCAAAAAATGATTAACTACTGAACAATAATGAAAACTCATGTCCGCACAGTTAAATGGTTTAATCAAAAATAATCGCTATTGCTCGTTCGGTCGGTCGCGCGTAAATAAGTGCGAAAGGGTTTTTCAATAACACAGTGCGACATCAAAAATCAAACCGCACCGGACCTTTTTTTTCTGAAAATATACCTATTCAATAGCAAAACCCTCGCTGGGTTTTTAAAAGTTAGCTCGATTTTTTTTTTTATAGCGTTTTGAAGTTTTCTATTTTCATGAGATTTTGGAGTTTTACCTGTACGCTAAATTTGACTTATAAATCGACCTTTGTTTGATTTAATCGATTTATTTTGTCATAGCTTGATGCAGAAATGTCGTACATGTACAAATAAACATATTTTGAGAACAATCTATATCTCAATACGCAATTTTGAATACCAAAATTTCGAAAAATTGTATGTTTTTACCATTTTTTACTGTAATTATGAAAATAATTTTATACGTAACCACCCGTTATACACATTTTCAGATTTTTCTATTTTTGCTAGTATTTTTTCCAGATACGGTTTTCCAATGAATATTTTATGTAACAAAATGTGATCGTGAGTAGTGATAAGCAAGATTGGTCTCACAAGACTTTTAGCCTGTTAAGTACATAGAAAAGTGGCTAGCACACATTCCAAAATAAAAAGTATAAAGAAGGTTGTAGTCTGTCTTATCAGGAAATGTTTGTTTTAGAAATTCCAAAATTTGTTCCCAACGATTTTACCTGTTCTAAGATCGCAGCAGTCTTGCGAGATCAGGTTCGTGCATAACAACTCCTAAAACACATTTGAAGCGCTAAATATTTTCTAAATATTTCTGATTACTCTGATAATGATGATGTTGAAATTCAATCATTGTCGAAAAGAGCTCGTCTCTAAGGTTTTAGTACGTAAAAATTCTTTATTTTAATAAAAAAAAAAAAACAAAAAAAATTATAAGAATTCAAGTCTATATTCTTTTTACTTAATCTATTTAATATTTTTACCTACAGAGTTTTTAGATATTTAAAAAACAATTTAAAGCAGAGTATAAAAAAATTATTTTTATGAAGAAAAATCTTGTTAAAAATTTATTTTTTTAGAAAATAACAAACTTAAAGTTCAGTTTTATGTTTTTATCTTATAAATGACTTTTTTAGTACATTTTGCAACATTTTTGCTAGAAGAAATAGTGAGAAATTTTAATTATTTTCATAATTACAGTAAAAAATGGTAAAAACATACAATTTCTCGAAATTTTGGTATTCAAAATTGCGTATTGAGATATAGGTTCTTCTCAAAATAAGTTTATTTGTACATGTACGAAATTTCTGCATCAAGCTATGACAAAATAAATCGATTAAATCAAACAAAGGTCGATTTATAAGTCAAATTTAGCGTACAGGTAAAACTCCAAAATCTCATGAAAATAGAAAACTTCAAAACGCTATAAAAAAAAAATCGAGCTAACTTTTAAAAACACAGCGAGGGTTTTGCTATTGAATAGGTATATTTTCAGAAAAAAAAGGTCCGGTGTGGTTTGATTTTGATGACCCCAAAATTGTCGCACAGTGTAACAGGTGTTATTTTGAAATGGATTGCGCTATCGAGAGATGATTAAAGATTTTTTAAGGCCGGAATTGAATGGTATTGATCTGGACAACGTTTATTTTCAACAAGACGGCGCTACGTACCGCACAAGCAACGAAACCATTGATCCTTTACGGGAAAACTTTCCGGACCGTGTTATCTCTCGAAGAGGTAATCACAAGTGGCCACCGAGATCTTGTGATTTAACTCATTGTCATTTTTTCTTTGGGCTACGTGAAAGAGAAGGTATACGCCAACAGCCCAGAGTCGATTCAAGACCTCAAAGATGGAATTCGTGAGGCTATCGAGGGCATAGGGCAGCCACTTTGCAATTCGGCCACGGAAAAGGATATTGTCCTGTAAGCGTGGTCGAGGTGCTCATTTGCCTCTTTATGATGAAATAAACATTATATTAAAAAATAGCATTTTTCGACGTTTTTATCCGTTGAAGACGTTGATGGGCGACCAGATCGGGGCAACTCTTCCACGAATCTCGGCCCTCTGCAAAACCTTAAAGCACTCGTAGACCCGTGTTATTGATAAAGAACATTCGCCATAGGCCTTCTGCAACATTTTCAACGATTCGGCACACGAAATCCCGCGCTTTTTAAAGGAACAATTCCCGATATTTTTTTGACAGAATGTATTACAATGCAAAAGTCAAAACAAAAGTAATTGTAAAGATCCTTAACGAAGTCCGGATTTTGACAGAGGTTTTATGCTTGATGATGTCCGCAAGATGTTGCACGAATTAGGAATGCCAATCCCGGATCGACTAGTGAATGTACATGCACCATTGAGAATTTGAACCAAAACAGCAATACGATCCAGATGCTTTGAAGTAATTTTTACAAACAAATGTTCCAGTTTTGAATAAGTCGCGTACGATACATTGATGAAACCGGTCACAACAGGCTTTGGATAGGTCTTCTTCCTCTATGATCTTAGCTTCGATTTGAGAAAAACCTTAACTACACTAACACTAGCTGTCGCATTCTCTAAAATTGCTTCAACCGCTCATCAAACTATCACTGAATTTGCAAACGACAGATGATCTGATTTTGCCAAGAAAAATAGCAATGACGAAAATAGCTCAGAATTTAAAATAATCATTTGGGAAATCGAGTATTGGAAGCACTTCAACGATCGTTGAAGGATCTAAACATTAATCGGAACCTCTTTGGAGGTACAGTGACATTGCTTGCTGGCAATTCGCGATATTAAAACGCTGAAGTTAACCACAAATACATACGTACGTGAGTTGCAAGACGCATTTTTCGAAAAATTTTTAGACATTGGAATTTTTAGACACGAAAATGTTCTCTAATATTGGTGTAAACTACAGAAATCTTGATATCCACCAATAATGATATCTGGAGAATGTGAGTACCAACAAATCTTTAATATTGCGAAAAAGGAAATGAAAAAAGAGTTTCTTATTAAACTTTTATACAATAATACTTACAAAATCATTGCATCAGATCCTGATGACTATAGAAACCTGACAAAAATGCTAACCAGTAAAAATCTATCTTGGTATACATATGAAAACAAGCAATCCCGGCCGATTAAGGTTATAGTAAAGAACTTGCATTATACTAGTGATCTAGGAGAAGTAATACCTTATCTTCAAAAACAAGGACTTAAAACTATCATCGCAGTTAATAAATTGAAATGGAAAACTAAAGAACCTTTAGATATGTTCCTCCTTAAGTTTGATTCCAGTGAAAACATCAAAAAAATATATGAAATAAAAACAATTTTACACTCTGTCACTATTGAAGCTGTGAGGCAATCAAAACTCATAACGCAATGCAAATAATGCCAGGCGTATGGACACACGCAAAACTACTGTGGCAAACAACCAAGGTGTGTCAAATGCGAAGGAAAGCATAAAACGATTGAATGCACAAAGCCTGAACAACAACAAACAAAATGCTGCAATTGTGGCGAGGCCCATCCGGCGAGCTACAGGGGATGCGTTGTTGCCAAAGAACTGCAAAAGATACGTGACGAATGAGCTGGCTCAAAAATAAATAATGTAAATAGTACACAAGGCAAAAATATAAATAAAATGCTTATAGAAAGCTGCCCAAATAATCTTACCCGTAAACCAATTTTGCAAAACAATACTACATTACTTAAAGACCCACATTCTCACAGGTAGTAAAAAAAAACAATCACTCGGAAAACGCTAACATCCTACAACAAATATTGGAAAAAATAACGGCATAAAACGAGCATATGACTGCACTAGAAAAAAAATTCCAGAAACTCGAAAAAGCACTACACCTAGCTGAATAAAAATGACTAAATTTTTAAAAATAATGCTATGGAATGCAAACGGCTTGTTTAAACATCAAAGCGAGCTGGAAATGACTTTAGAAACTGAAAAAATCGACATATGTCTAATATCAGAGACGCACTTCACCAAGCAGTCATACATTAAATTCAAAAACTACAATACATATCATTTAATTCACCCAAACAACACCGCACGAGGAGGCCCTGCTATTATTATAAGAAGCAATATAAAACATTACGAAGAAGGCAGCATTTCTATACCTGTATTTCAAGCAATAACCATAACAGTGGAGGGTGATAGGAATTTGTCAGTCACTGCAGTCTATAGTCCCCCAAAACATCAGATCAAATGCGACCAATACATAGAGCTAATTAATAGTCACGATAACCGATTCTTAATGGGCGGTGACTTCAACGCCAAACACACACTGGGGCTCGAGATTAATCACTACAAAAGTTAGAGAATTGTGCAAAGCTCTTCAACAGACTGGATATATCACATTTTCTACGGGAACTCCAACATACTGGCCAACGGATCCACAAAAAATGCCCGACCTAATAGATTTTTTCATTGCCAAAATAATATAGCTAATTATATCAGCATAGAAAGCGGGTTGGACATGAACTCGGATCATTCTCCAATTTTATTAACATTATACGAAAATGCGATTATCAAGAAATTGCCATTCACGATAACGAATAAATATTATATACCGATTGGGAATATTTTAGGAATGTCTTAACCGCGGAAATCACAATGCAGAAATTACCAACACTTCCGAATTAGATAATAAAATATTAAAATTATCTAAACTCATACAATAGGCAGCCTGGAGTAGCACTTCGGAAAAAAAGTTTGTTACATAAGGTCATAAATATACCATAGATATTAAAGATATGGTCGCAGAAAAACGTAAGGTACGTAGACGATGGCAGCAAACAATATGTCCATCCGACAAAAAACTACTAAATAAAATTACGAAAGGAATTTCCAAGAAGATAAAAGATTTTAAAAATAGATCTCTGAGTACTTATCTAAAGGGCTTATCAAACGAACGCAGCAATGATTACTCGCTCTGGAAATGCACAAAAAACTTTTCACAGTCAGTAACACAGTAGCTAATGTTTGTGCTGAGTACCTCGAAGGCATCTTTAAGCCACATGACACATCGAGCGCAGCCGGAATTCAGCCACTTAACTATGAAACTGATGCCGAAATTCCCCTTATTACGGATTCCGAATTGCTTGGTGAAATAAATAAGCTAAAATCAAAAAAGGCGCCTAGCTATGACCTTATTACTGCTGAAATTCTAAAACAACTTCCTCAATGCACAATATCCAAGATTACTGAAATAATGAACGCCGCATTCAAACTGCACTACATCTCTATATAATGGAAAACTGCTGAAATAATTATGATTAATAAACCAGGGAAGCCAACGCATGATGTCACATCTTGTCGGCCTATCTCGCTCCTACCAATCATATCAAAACTGATGGAAAAGCTTTTATCCAAACGTCTCAACATAATTATTAAGCAAAGAAATATTATACCAGTATGTACATCAATTTGGTTTTCTCACAAAACACTCTACCATTGATCAAGTGCACAGAATTACTCGCATCATTGAAAACGCCTTTGAGGAAAAAAAGCTGTGCTCCGCTGTCTTTCTGGACGTATCTAAGGCGTTTGACAAAGTTTGCCACGGTGGGCTCCTCAACAAAATAAATGCGCTTTTACCAACACAATATTTTAATATTCTAAAATCGTACTTATCTGATCGTTTCTTCCGAATAAAATATAATACGAAGACACATATTCCGAACTTAAGGAAATTAAAACTGGCGTCCCACAGGGCAGCGTGCTAGGGCCCATTCTCTATATTATTTTCACATGTGATTTGCCTAATGACACAAATTGCTCCACAGCAACTTTTGCTGACAACAACTTTTGCTGACAACAACTTTTGCGATCTTGTCGGTAGGAGAAACCCATATTGACTCAATCAAAAACCTTCAAATTTATTTAAATAAAATCTCAGAGTGGACTATTAAATGGCGCATAAAACTAAATGAAATAAAAATCGGTTCATTTAGACTTCACACAAGAAAATCCAATATCTGCCACTATACATAAACGGCGTGCAAATCCCGTATCACAACAACGCCAAATACTTAGGTATGACACTAAATACCAAGCTTAGATGGAATGCTCACGTTAAAAAGAAAAAAGAAGAGTTAGAAATCAGATATAGAAATATGTACTGGCTTATGGGCAAACAATCACCCCTATACAATAAAATTCTTTTATATAAGCAGGTGCTTAAACCAATTTGGACTTATGGGATCCAGCTATGGGGCTGCTCAAGCTCAACCAATATAAAATCTATACAAAGATTCCAAAATAAGGTACTACGATGCACCTTGGTACGTCCGCAACACCGATATCGAACACGCCCATCGAATTAGTTGCCACTTCGATCAACATAAACGCTAAGTCTCATATGGAAAGACTACGCCACCATGTAAATAGCGAAGCCTCAGCCCTAATTGATCCCGGTAAATGGAAAGAAAGGCTGAAACAAAAAAACCGCACCAACTCACGCAGTAGCCCACTTCTCTGCAAGCCTTGGGCAGAGCATTATTAAATTTAGTTGTATTGCACAAAATTAAATCCAAATTGTTCGTTAGTTTATAATTTATGAACTAGTTAAAATGTAAATAATAAATAAAAAAAAAATCTTATTTGGCAGCGATGAGTAAGAACGTAGATAATTTGAATACAACAATTCAAAGTCTAATCTCTGGCCAATCGCATCCGTATTGATTGAATGGGTTATTGATCCAAATGAAGTTGTCAACTATCCAACTGAATTCCTAAATTCATTGGATTACAAGGAATGCCACCACGCAATTTATACCGCAAGGAAGGCTCGGTGATAATCATGTTAGGTAACCTGAACTAGTCAAAACTGTGCAATGGAGCACAACTCGCTATTAAGAAGTTGATAAACAACGTGATAAAGGTGATTAGTAGTAGGAAACGATAAATATGAGCATGTTTTGATTTCGAGAACACCATTGATTGATTCCAACCGATTGTAGTTACAATTTAAACTTTTGTGTGCTTGGCTGGGCTGCTCCTGATATTTGAGATGAGCATCTTGATGTTTTCCACAAACGGAGGGACTTATAGTTTTACGCCGCCTCCAAACGACGTATGGTTTCTTTTTTTGGGGAGCTTTTGCATGGCAGAAATACACTCGGAGGCTTGCCATTGTCTACCGTGGAGCGATCGCCGAAAAACAAAAACGTTTTCTATCATTTTGACATTTCTGTGCACCTGTGCGACGGCAGTAGTAAACAAGTATTGAAAAGTATAAGAAATCTCAATAAATGTTTTTAAAACAATAAATTCAAAATCGCACTGAAATTGTTTTATTTAAATTATTGTAAATTTAAGGAAATATTCGTTTGGGTTAATCCTTCGATGAAATGACTGTCAACACAGTTTAAGAGATATAAATTAACAGTCAAACAGGATGCCGGCATGAGCAGCTAGTTTCACCTAAAATAAGAACTGTAAACTCTAAGGGGGCTTAAAATGAAAAACATTACTCATACAAATATTTGGTAAAATTCTTGTCTCGTTATTTTCTAGAACCTGCCGGTAAAATCTTAGGATAATAAAACTGTTTTTCATTTTGTTGTTGTATTATGTTTATCCAGGTACCCGGTGCATCTTTTGTTTTTAAAAATAATTTCCTTGAAAAATAATATTCAGGAGAAAGTAATTATTGCTATTAAAAAAATTCCGTCGTCGTAGAGTATTTTAGAAATTGCTACACAGCAGTATATCTGCTTAAATTATTTTATTTGTTCTAATACTTACAGGTGACGAGTCCGATTCGTTAGGGGCAAGTCGTCAAGGAAAAACACCTGTTCCAAATTCGTTAAACAAAGATAAACGAAAGCCTTTCTTCAAGAAGCAAGAGACTTCTTCTCCCTACGATGTTGTGCCATCGATGCGCCCTGTAGTTTTAGTTGGGCCTAGCCTTAAAGGATATGAAGTAACGGATATGATGCAGAAGGCTCTATTTGATTTTTTAAAACACCGGTTTGAAGGAAGAATTATAATTACACGGGTTATGGCTGATATTTCTTTAGCAAAGAGGTCTATTATGAACAACCCCACAAAGCGCGCAATAATGGAGCGTTCGAGCAGTCGATCAGACTGCCTCACTAAAGTCCAGGAAGAAATTGAACGTATATTTGAACTGGCGAGAACCCTACAATTAGTTGTATTGGACTGCGACACCATCAACCATCCATCACAACTTGCTAAGACCTCATTGGCGCCTACTATAGTATATTTAAAAATAAGCAGTAGCAAGGTATGTAAAGACGTACATATAATTTTACATTAACAATATTTTTTTATTCGCAACCATATTTTGATTTTGACACCAGTGTCTCGTATCTCATAAAATTATTGTTTTTAGAAAACTCGCTCTATCTTTAGAAAATCGAAACCTGTATTTTGTCTTGAACAACATTCTCATAAAGGTCATCTGTCCTACGTATGTTTGTAGAAAATTTGTTTGGAACCATTTAATCAGTATTAGTAAGCCTGCGTTTATACAGTATAACTTTTGTTGCTTCAACTCGTTATTTACGATGTTGGAGCTCTGTCAACACCATTTGTCTTCTCCTTCCTCTCAATATTGTTGTTGACTGTAGACTAAAAACTAACAATTTAGAGGTGTGTGAATACGACGGGAACATAGAAAGAGAATTCGCAAAGTTGAAGCAACAAAAGTTTCCTGTTATGGATAGAAAAGAGAGCAGCATTGAAAATAGTGAGTTATATCAGTTCTTTGAGGATTAACTATAATCGATAGCGGCTAATCTTGCTATCACCCCAACACGTATTGGCTGATGTGATAATGCTATTTGTATCATGCACTTTGTAGGTTGAGAAGGGTCTACCTACATTTTCCATACCAAGTGGGAGGCAAGGGGTAGTGCCCTCTCTCGCTAATTTGTCTGCCTTACCATTCTGTGGTATGTCACTATGCCCTGGCACCCATATCAAATAGCTGTAGAAATATTCCGTCATCTCATTTGAAAGAAATTATGGAATTAATGACAATTCAGCAAGAGATTTAATCGCCGCTTGGCTATGGGAGTAAATAATTTTGTTTCCCTTGTTCACTTCGCTCGGTCGTCGACAAGTTTCTGTCATCGTGCGCGGTTCTGGGCTGTTGTTTTTGTGACGTCCCATGTGATGTCAGCATCTGCTAGCTCGCGCAACATCGACCTTCTCCAGGTTTTCTTTGGCAGACAGCGACCAGCCCTTAGTCTCTGTGAGCCAAATCTGGCGAATACAGTGGATGTGGGAGCAGTTTGAAGTTCAACCCCCTATAGTTTTGCTATTGTTTTGATTGACACGTTCTAGTTTTTGGTCAACAGCCAGCAAACGCGGCACCCACTTTGAACAGAGCTTTCTCATAGTCAAACGCTCATGAAATATAAAGCCAAAACAATCTTTTGATATATTTACAATGTCACCTAACTCACGTAACTTCACTTTTCGATCATTGAAAATGATTTTGTGGGTTTTTATGATGGTTTTTGGTGTTACCGCCTTATTTGGACGTCAACTGGGTTGTGCATCATGGGTGTCTCTACAACCACGTTTGAAGTCAGCAAACCATCGCTTTATTGTTGTTTCTGATGGAGCGGAGTCCCCATAACACTTTTCAAGCCATTGCTTCGCTGGAACGGTGTTTTCCTCATCAAGAAGCAATGTAGAACACGAAATTCTTTCTGATCCAAAATAACAAAAGTAGCGTTACTTTTAGCACAATAACTCACGAACTAATAAACAGAATATTATGCAATTTTAACAACTGTCTTTTTAAGGTTAGTACTAACTGAAAAAGAGGTAAATACAATAAAACTAGTGCGATCTATGTGTTAGGCCCGAAAATTTCCAGCCCTTGTGTAATTTTTATCAAGTCCCGGCAACCATACTCTTATTCCATATGGAACAATCGGTCTTACCACTTTTGAGTACAACCAGTGTATTGTTTTCGGAGATAAACCCCAAGCTGAGCCTATTGTTTTCTGTAAAGTTAAGTGTTGTTGAAATTTCCCTCACTCTGTGTTCTACATCCAAATTCTAATTTAGATTTCTATCTAATATCAAGTCTAGGTAGCGAGCATTTTCGCTGAACGACAAGGTGATTCCATTCAATGTCGGGGGCTTTAGATCCTGTAAATGATGTTTCCTTGTAAATAATATCAGTTCAGTCGTGGTCGCGTTTACGTGTATTGCCCTGACGTCCACCATTGGTCTACCTCACTTAATAAGCTCTGCATCATTTTACAGAGTGTGTTCGGAAATTTTCCTCTTAGAGCAACATCATCCGCATAAGCAACAGCGCAAGGCTCTTATATTAATTTATTCATTGCCACAGCCCAGAGGAGTCGAGACAGTACGCCACCTTGAGGGTGCCTCCGCTCTCCGACGTTCCTAATTTTGAATACAAAAATCCGTTAACGCACTCGCTATTGCCAAGGGAAGAACGTTGTCGAAAGCACCTTCAATATTAATATATTCGTTATTAACGATTGAACTCTCAATTTCAGTCTTTACCGTATTCAAGGCTGCCTCTGTAGAGTTACCTTTACAATATGCATGCTGTGAAGTGGCTAGCTGAGATCGTTTTATTTTATCTCTTATACTCGTATATGTTTCTAGCAATAGGTATTTCCAGAGTTTTTAGTAGAAACGATGACAGAGAAATAGGCCGAAGTCTTTTGGAGTAGCATGTGGACATTTCCCTGCCACTTGACCTTCTTTCATAGTCGTCGAATGGTTGAATGCTTATGTCGGAATCCAAACTGGGGGGAGGGAATTATATTCTTCGCTTGTATGATGGGGTCAAGACGATCATGGATCTTTGAAAGAATTGGTAAGAAGCTTATAGGTCTATATGATGATGGTTTACTGGCGTTTTTATTTGGTTTCGGCAATGCTATTATTTCTGAAACTTTCCATGGAAGGAGGAAATATTTTAGTCTAATGGATGAGTTAAAGATGTTTCTTATATATATATATATTCCATCGTCATGTAGCGCTTTTAATATTTGTCTACTGATTTTGTCATATCCAGGAGATTTTTTGTTGTTTATGGCCTTGATTTTGCGTCGAATTTCGTCCGGAGTAACTCTCTTGATTGGTTTGTTGGCTGTGTCAGATGTAGCAGGCAGATTATAATTTTGAGTGTCCTTTTGATTTGTGAATGTCTTTTTGAAGTGTTTGGCGAGCACACTAGCCTTTTCTAGTGGCGTTTTGGCCCATGTGTTGTTTTCGTTTAACTAACATGTTGGTGAGGTGTTGTTTTCTTGATCTTCGATGTTGTCCGCCAGAGTGAGTAATTGTTGCCTTTTGTTGGATCTAGGTTGGTCAAAAAGCTCTGCATTTTTTTGGCCTCCAAGTCCTTAAGCATTTCTTTAATGTCCTTTGTTAGGTTGCGCTTTATCTGCGGGATGTCTTGTTGTTTGCTTCTCTTTCCTTCATATTTCTTATTTTTAGTCTTGATTAATGTCGTCGACTTAGATACCGCATCCATAATTGAGTTCGCAATGTGCGCAACGGCACTATCAATCTGCTTTTCAGTTTTAAGTGGAACATTGTGGTTAAGAGCATGTCGTAGTATTTCGCGGAAAGCATTGCAGTCGGTGAGAAATGTCAGAAATATTGGTGAGTGGTCGGATGATAGATCGTAGTTTGATTCTACATATTGTCAAGTAGTATCAGTTTACGTTTTTATAGATATAGAAGTCAATCAGGTCTGGCTTCTTTTTCATGTCAGTAGGCCAGTAGATGGGCCCACGAGTGCTTATATGGTCGCTTTTGTTTATTTTAATCGCGTCGAGTAATTCCTTTTTTATTTGTCAGCCTTGATCCCCATGCTGTGTTTTTTGCATTGTAGTCGCCTCCGGCAACAAACCGCCTACCAAGAGTTCTCAGGTAGTCAAAATATTGGGTAGACGTGTTGTTGTACTTCGGCGGGCAGTAGGTGCTGGATATTGTCAAGTATCCGGATTGATCTTCAATTTGAATCGTCGTAGCTTGAATGTTGTCTCCTTTGTAGGCGTCCATTTCGATGCATTGATGGTTTGTCGTATAATTACGGCTGTGCCAGCATGCGCTTTATTGCCTGGATGATTGGTGTGAAATAATTTATAGTCAGGAATTTTAAAGTAGCTTTTACTTGTCAAGTAATTCGTAGTCAAGTAGGAAAGATTTGATTTCGTGAATATGCTGGCACAGGCCGTTTGCGTTCCATAGTTCGATTTTCAATTTATTTTGTCTGTTCATTTAGTTTTGTAACAAGGAGTGTGATTATGGACATCATGTTCGACATTTGTGCTATTAGTTGTTTCATCATATCTTTAATTTCGTGGATTTCGTTATTTGTTGTTGTGAGTTAAAGCTGCTGCTTGGGCGAATGTTAAGTTAGGTGTCACTCTTGATGGTTGCGATGGCTTGTCTTTTGTGGATTGTGCGGGTGGTTGCATGTTGTCCTTTATATTGTTTGTGGTCAACGTTTTTAGTCGTAGCACGGGAAAGCGTTAAATTCTTTGTGTTTTGTACACCATACATTCTTTGTAGTATGATACTAATAGCCGCTATTGAATGAAAAATTCTTTTTTTTTTTTTCAATGATATTTTTAGATATAATTTAGTAACCAACGAAATATAAAGTTATTCAAAAATAGTGATTTTTAAATGGAATGGAAAATAAAAAGAGAAAAATTAAATAAATAATTAATGGAAATGTTAAATCAGTACCTGTAGCTGCCTTTTTCGTTCTTTCAGAATTTCATTTTATTTATTTATTTATTTATTTATTTATTCTATACTTTATAAATAAATTTATAAAGTATATGTTGGGGCTGGGCAACTAAGGCCATGTTGCCCCAAGGAAATTTCATTTTATATATTTTTCAATTTAAAAATCACAATATTCATACTCAAGTAACAACGCCGCTATTTTCCTCCGAAGGGGTAGTAGCCACATAAAATGATCATTCCTGCCAGAATTTTGAAACCAGATTTATTCCACTCTATTCCTACATGTACTAATGCCAGATGATTATCCAACCAGATCCCACCCCATTTTAGGAGTGAGCTTGAATGCTTTACTATAAATTGAAAATCAAATTGTGAAATGTTTTTAAAAAGAGACAACTCTCCCATCCCTTATTGTTTGATTAAAGTTAAATGCTTCGTCGCATATACAAGATTTAAATGTTTATTTAGCTCTATTTTGAGTACATCGCTTCTTTCCAGGTTCTGCAGCGGTTGATAAAGTCTCGGGGAAAATCACAAGCTAAGAATCTTTCAGTTCAAATGGTTGCAGCAGAAAAATTAGCCCAATGCCCTTCGGAAATGTTCGATGTTATACTAGATGAAAACCAGCTGGAAGATGCTTGCGAGCATATCGCTGAATACCTGGAAGTAAGTAATTCTATGCATAATTCAGTATAATATTTATCACACTTTTTTTGGGTATTGATGGCTGTAGGCTCATTTGCTCAATATTAAAATACTGAGGATGAATATTTAGATGAAGTTAAAGCGTAGTTTTCCTAAATAATTGTCAGAAACAGATACTGCCATATCTTAACCTTTGTTTTTAATAAAACGCATTATTTTGCATAAAAAGAAAAGTTTTGATTTTATTTAATAATAAGTTGCTGAATAGTCATCTGGTAGTTTGACCTGGAAAGTTTTGCAGGAGTTTTGAAACTGAATAATTCCTATAGATTTTGGGATGCTCTTTTCGAATTTCAACTTTGTCACCTCGTATCTGCGACGCTAGCGCCGCCATATTGAAAAAATGGTGCCTAAAAACAGTTTTTTTTTACAATATCTTCATTCCGACGCATTTTATGAGAAAAACATATGTATACAAAATTAAACTAAAGATAATTTCCTACATTTTATGTTATAACGATTTTTTTTGTAAAATCAATAGTTTTTGGCGTATGAGCGCCACAAAGTAAATTTTAATATGCGTTTTCGAAAAAACTCGTTTCCACACCACCTGGAGGTAGGGTAAGCGGCGCGTTTTTTTATCGTGGTGTCCACTGTAGCCCTAATCCACATGTGATTCACACTTTCGAAAATTTAGCGCAATCTCCTACGTTTTACTTTTCCTGATGGACCAGGCGTTGCGAATTTGTCTTGGGCACCGATCAAGATGTCACAGACTGAAATCTCGTCCGCATCATCTGCGATACGATTATCAGACTCATCACAATCCTCTTCGTTGACTGTTCTATCAAACGTTTGCTCTAAAATAGTCGCAGTTTCTTCTTCATCATCGTAATCCAATTGCACTTGCGAATTTTTACAAGCACCACTACAATTTGTGCATATAACGGAGCGTTTTAACCCAGCTTTTCTGCATCCACAGGTCTTCTGACATCCCTTTTTACATTTACAAGAAATAAGTTTTAACAAGGATTCTGGAGCTGGGGGCTCGAGTGTCGTAACAGGAACTAACCCATTTTTGTTTCTGTTCCATCCCCATTGTTCTGTATTTTGTTCATTCCCGTACCACTGCTGAACTTGCTGATAGGTTCGGAATGAATGCTGTCGTGCTGATGCCTCTGTTGGTGGTAGGGACGCAATATTAAATTTATTTTTATATGCTGATTTTGTGAAGACATGATTTTCTTACTATTCACATCACTGTTACCGTATAATTCAAGAAGCATTTTGCTTTAGCAATAATCTCTGGATCGACGTTTAGATTTTTAAATACCTGAATAACCAAGAGATGATAATACATCTATTAATCGTCGAGATCCATACTTATGAAATAAAAATGCAGCTAGTCCAATCTGCACTGTTGATATAAACGATTTTGGTCTTGCTGCTGCAATTATAGAATCGATTTTATTCCCGCCAAAAGTTTAACTTTATTTTCATTTCTTTTAACACTTGATTTACGAAAAGTTTTCAATCCTTTTTCCTTCACTTCAATTGTTTCATTTTCTAATAATGGATTATCACAAATAAAACAATTTCTTTCATCAGAAGCCATGACTCTAAAAACACAAACTACACTGTAAAACGATAGACGTATACTGATGACTCAGTCTAAACTAGATACTTCTCTTCAGTTCTACCGACAAATGCAGGTAGCAGTTCTATGTATTAAGAGAATTTTTGTTGTTTAGGGCTTACTTTATCTCTTGGTCTCTTTGCGGAGAGGGTCACACTGTTTTGCGATGCAACTGGCACCTTCAGTGTCGGCGTCGAGACTAGCCTAGCTCTTTGCTCTTTGACTTCAAGCTGCGTAGTCACATCTGTGTGCGTGGGCTTTACTATGCTGCACATTCTTCTAATGTCCCCGAGGTTCGTCATACGACAGGAGTCCGTCGATCTACTGCCCTACACGCTCTACCAGTTCGTGAAGTGCACTAGGTTTTGGCGTCGAGGTAAGGGAGACCACTTTTTAAGTCGTTTATATGGTTTCGCTTTCTTTTGGAGCTGTATGGCATCATTTTCTAGATGTGAAGTTGGCTTCCGACCATTTTGCACTTTTGATTTGCTGCTGTCTCCGGGAGAGACCTTCTGATAACAGTGCTCCTCTTAAAAACTTTTACAGTTTCACAGTTCAGCAAATTGGTATTAATGTTCGCTTCGTTGATTTGTTTTTTATTGTTATTTGTTTTAGTATTATCCAGGCGGCCGCCGTAGCCGAATGGGTTGGTGCGTGATTACCATTCGGAATTCACAGAGACGTCGTTGGTTCGAATCTCGATGAAAACAAAATTAATAAAAACATTTTTCTAATAGCGGTCGCCCCTCGGCAGGCAATGGCAAACCTCCGAGTGTATTTCTGCCATGAAAAAGCTCCTAATAAAAATATCTGCCGTTCGGAGTCGGCTTGAAACTGTAGGTCCCTCCATTTGTGGAACAACATCAAGACGCACACCACAAATAGGAGGAGGAGCTCGGCCAAACACCTAACAGAAGTGTACGCGCCAATTATTTATTATCCATGCTGTATTGGCCCAAACTCATAACCGCTACCTCCGTGAGTCCTATGGTTATCAAGGACACAGGGAGGCCAGACTTCACACCGGAACTGATTTGGAGCACTCTCAAAATAACCTACAGAGTCACTCAAGACTATGAGCTTTGAGCGCTTTGTGGTACCTGCCAGGTTTTCTGTAAGTAATCTCAGCTGGATGACACTCCGTTTACTTAGATTACAGAAACTCACTGCTCCAGCCCGATGTCAATCTGCTTCAAATTCTAGTATGCCATAATCAGGATCCTTCTGTTGCCAATCCTGCTGGTCCGAAGTCTGCGCCGTCGTGATGCACTCAGCCACTCCTCACATGGAGAAAAGACGCTGCCCAGGATAACCAACCTGAGTTCGATGCTCCTAGATTTTTTTCTGTTCCCAGCTCCAAAGCAAAGTGAAGGGGCCCTTATTTAGAGGCGGTGATAAGGCGACGTGATAGCTACACCAAAGCCTGTGGCGGAGAAAAATTGCTCAAAAAGAAAACCTTAGGTCAGATCAAGCTTCTTGTCTGCTAAAAAAGAAGATATCGCAGAGAATGAAAGCTTTAAGAGCGCCTGCCGCAAAATTTAAATCGACAAATACGGAGAAGAAAGTAAAGCAAACTCTGAAAAACGAAGAGGGGCAATGCTTCAAAATATTTGTAAATAAATTATCTGATGGAGCACAAAGTTATTCCCTATGGAAAGGGAATAAAAACTTAAAGCCACCAATGGGCACTGAAATGCCACTACAAAGAAATAATGGAATTTGCGCTCGAAATCTAGAGGAAAAAGCCAGTTGCTTTGTAAAACATCTCGAGACGGTTTTTCAGCCTAACAAAGCCTTACAAATTTTCATTTCCGACTAAAACAAACATTGTAGTAGAATGTGTTGGTAAGCCATGTCAAACAATAATTCGCTTATCACTACAAGTTGTACGAACTGTGAAAGAGCTCAAATGTCTATAACAAACTTCCAACCAGGTATGAATACTGTGTATTAAATAAATAAGGAGAATTTTCATTTTTCTTACTTATTTATTCATCAATTTCTACTTTATCTTCTTGAAAGTAGTCCCCCTCAGATATAATACACTTGTGCCAGCGGTTTTTCCAATCCTCGAAGCAGTTCTGTTATGCATATTTTGGTTTGTCCTTGAACTCTCTCAGCGATTCGGTTTTTATCTGCTCAATCGCCGCAAAACTCCATTCTTTCGTGGGTTTCCTCAGTCTTGGGAACAGGAAAAAGTCACAGCGGGCCTAAACTGGTGAATACGTTGGCTGAGACATGATAACGTTGTTGTTTTTGGCCAAATAATCTCTCACAAGCAAAGATGAGTGAGCAGACGAGCACGACGCAAAAGCTATAAATTTTATTTTTCCATAATTCGGGGCGTTTTTTATTGTATTGCTTCACGCAAACGGCGTATAACTTCACGGTAATACTCCTTATTTACCGTACCACCTTGTGGTAAGAACTCTTGATGCACTACACCATGCTAACCGAAGAAAACATTTGATTGAACTCGGGCTGTTTTTGTTTTGTCTTGGCTCTCCTGAACTCTTCCATTAGGCCTTCGTTTCAATGTCATAACCATATAACCATGATTCGTCAACGTTATGACTCTTTTAAGTAAATCTGGATCATCGTTGACGTCATTCAACAATTCCTGAGCTATGCTTGCGACTTTGTATGCCAGTATCAACATTTCAAGTGTTTTTGAGCACTTGATTCCACAATTTACAAAAATTTGATGCAGCTTTTTGATCCCTTTTTTTCTATAGCAATAAATCGCCGAACACGCCAAATACTTGTCTTATGCCTCTGACAAACAAACTAAACATGCTCTATTGCTAAACCATGAACATATCTTGGAGACGAGTGTACCAACATAAAAAAATAATAATTGAAAGTCGAATGTACATTCGAGTGGGCCGAAAAAAAATTTTTTTTTTTAGGATCGAATTCTAATAGTGCGAAAAAGTTGCACTGTTAAACTAGTAAAGTGTATGCCAAATTTCAGCCCAATCGAACGATATCTTCTGTCGCCAGCAGAGGCCTCAAATTTTGAAATTTCAGTTTAAATTCTGAACAATTTTAACTTTTTTGAAAATACTATTTGTTATCATACCGGAACATGTTAAATACAAATTTTATATGAGAAGGCCCACCGAAACAATTTAATTCACTACACTCCACTCTGTTTGTTTGATCAAGCAATACGCTTATGGAGCTCCCAGTAGCTCGTTCTTGTACTGCGAGTCAAATTGAAGTTACAGCAATTAATTTGTCTATTTTTTCTTCCGCTTTATTCGAAAGATATTGTTTCGCATAAAAGCATTTAATTATAATCTTTTATTAAAAGTTTATATGACGACAATGGCCTTAACCAAATTTTCCCTAAGACAATCGTTTAATTGCCCATTGTTTGGAAGTCCTAAAGATTTGCCAGATCATCGACTACCAAATTCTGAAGATGTAATGAGATGTTGTTTTTTTTTCAAAGACGGGAACTGAGAGCAGAGTCAGGAGGAAACAGAGAGTCGGCCTTTTCGATCATAGCCGGACAAGTTGCCAAGAAAATCATTTGTATTTATAACAAGGTTTCTATTCCCACAGTTTCACATTCGCGCATAATATACATGATAAATGAGTATCATAGAAAGTACAGAGAAATTAAAAAGGGGTTTGTATTCTGCACATAGAAGTCCTGCTTTGAAAAAACGTGCTGATGACTTTAAGGCGAATGCTTCCCGACTTTTTGATATTTCTGCTTGTAAGTGTCAAGATTTTACAACTTGCTCATGTCCAAGAGAAAAAAGATCCTCAAAAAGAGCAAGCTTTTCTGTCAGACCAAAGAGGAGCTCGTATAGGCCATATCAGAATAGTGGACATACCTGAAACAAAGAAACCTTTAGAAAGACAACGACGCCGCGATGAGATGGCCAAGCAAATTACTAATAAAAAATTCTGTAGTCCAGAAAACTATCCCTCTTGCTCGTAAATTCGGCTGCAATACATCGGAAGTGAATGATGGTTCAGAAAGTGACACCTCTAATTCTGATACTAGTCAGCCGAACTTATTCATTGGTTTTGATTCCCTTCTACTTCTCAAATGCGTATGAGATTACAGGGAACTGCAGTTATAAGCCAGCGATATGGCGTAAGTGATAGAGCAACGGCAATGCTTGTTAATTCAGTACTTAAAGATGTTGGTTTGATCTCTTCCGAATCACGAAATCATGTAGTGGTCAAATTGGCTCAAAACTAAAGGGCTGAGAAAACCTTGAAGTGGTGAAATATGCTCCTGTTCATTGTGAATTACCCGACATGGAGCTCAGCAAAGATCAAAACTATTTGCTGGAAATATCAAAGGCAATCCAAAGAGGTACTTGACCATCGGAACTTATATTTTGTGATCCTGGTCGAATCAACCACGCTCGCTGGCTTACGTGTGCTAATTTTGCGTTTGTATATTTCAACAGTTCAGTTAAGCTCAAAGATCTTGTAAAATATTTACTGACCGTCTATGTTCCAATGTGGTTTAAAATACGAAATAATAGCTCTCTTGAAAACGGGCCAAGGCTCCTGTTTGAAACTATCAGGCAGACTCGGTACCTCGCACCTAAATATTTAGATGTTGTTAATGTTTCTAGTCTAGGAATTCCAGCAAAACGTATAAGGCTAATCATCGTTACGCTCACGGATACAAAAGCAAAAGTAATCATCCAAGGGAAGCTCACAGAGTCATTCGCAATTGAATCTGTTGTCTCTGCCATATTCAATTTGAAGCTGCATTTTGTTATAAAAGAAGTCAACAAAGGGCGTACATTACTAATTAAAACAACGCAAATATGTACCTATGCAATCAAAGATCGCGTTTGTTCAGGTCTCGTCTATTATCTAGATCTACGAAGCTGACCATGTATAAAACTCTTATACGACCAATTTTGACAAATGGTTGCGAGGCGTGGGCTATGAAAATTAATGACAGTGCGCTTATTGCTAATTCGAAAGGAAAATTTTAAGAAAAGTGTTCGGTCCCATTAAAAATGAAGATGGATTCATTCGGTGTACTTTGGCATCCCGTCAAACTATGCCTCAGATTGACATCAAAGCACATTACTCTCTCTGATTTGATAAATATGAACTGAACTATTGCTTTACGTTTAAATAACGCAGAGTTTCTTGAAATACCTTTTATTTTATAATTTTTTATCAATATTACAAAATGTGGACAAAAAGAAAAAACTTTGGTAAACATGAAATGAATTATTGCTTTAAGTTTAAAAGCCGCAGTGTTTCTAAAAATTAAAAAATAAATAAGAATTAAAAAAATAAAATAAAAAGAAAAAAAAATAGGGGCCCAAAGTGCAGCAACCTCCACGTGGTGGGTTCTGGGCTACAAAAATATTTATTTACTCGTATTTTCGCAATAAAAAGTAGGCAAAAACCTGCACAATCAATAACGTTTTATTATTATTTAATAGTGTACAGGTGCTTAATCTTGGATACATTTATGTCTAATTAGTTATAGTCCTTATTTTTGGTATGAAATGTGCTCCGGAATGTATGCATAGAGAAAAAAATATCCTGAAAAAATAAAATTTTTCAGAATATCAACTGAAATTTCAATATTAGAGGCCTCTGCTGGCAACAGAAGATATCGTTCGATTGGGTTGAAATTTGGCACACACTTTACTAGTTTAACAGTGCAACTTTTCCGCACTGTTAGAATTCGATCCCAAAAAAAATGTTTTTTCAGCCCACTCCAATGGCCCAGTCGCGAAATTTGAAAATGTACTTTATTTTTTGAACACACCTCATATATAAAAGGCCTAACGTTGCTTTATTTATGGAATTAGATAACAGTCGGCCGAGTCTAAACTTGCTGAGATCCCCCTGAAGGGGATCTTAACATAAAAGAATAAGGCCTTTGATTATCATGCGTTCACCATATGTGACTGTAACTCCACTGGCAACGTCTTGGCATTTATATTTAATTAAAGTTTGTTGTCATAGGAAGCTATTGAATAACCCATTGCAGCAATCAAGCGCGTTGACGGCCAAGTTGAATGAACTGACATTTCACATACCATGGCAATGGTCTGCTATTATTTCGGCGTTTCGGAAAGCTAAATTCTTTCAGGCGAAACTCAACCGATTTCCAGAACTATCTAAAGGTTAGCGCCGTTAACTCTGAAATAACTTGAACTCATTTGAATAGTTAGTATCCCAAAAAGTTCCAGATTGTTTTTCCTGCAGAGCTGCATGGCACGTAGCGACCACTTGCTATGTACTTCACATCATTGGCGACATCATCAACTCTATGCTGGTCAGCAATAAAATGAATGTGCCGTAATTGCTTTTCAATCCTCGAATCGCGCTGCAGGTCTCATCGTACTCTCTTCATATATACTGCTTATCTAAAGTCAGACGTTCTGAATATACTGCCGCATAGTGTTCTATATATAAGTTCTAATCGCAGGCGTTACTCCTAGTTAGTAGCTTTTAGAGTCTGTGAGAATTGGACTAACAGTGGACTCCATGGGCTGAAAATGTAGCAGATGATGCTACTATATCTAAAAACACTTAGTTTCGAAAGTGATTCCGCTGATTTACACACACTAACTCAGCGATGACGAATGTACAACTTCATACAATGAAGATCTATCTCCGAGTATCTATTAGTCTCGTCTGCTGCGATTGAGTGCACCTGTTCCTAAAGAGGTGGACTGGCTAAACAAAGGACCCCCAACGCACCAAAAGACTTCTGTGGAATCATTTTAACATTTTCTTAATAAGTATAGAAGAAATTGTAGACGTCATAAAGCGGCCGAGTTTTCACGGGAATTTCACAAATTATTATCCAGCAGCTTTAGTGACAGCTTTTCGTGACTAAGCTAAAAAGTCGAGTCTAATATTATTGTAATAACATAAAGCACACTTTTAATTAAAGTATGAGCTATTTCTTTCCCACCTAGAATTCGCTTTTCGAATCATTGCTGCATCTATATCTAGTCGTTGTTTGCAGAGAGGTGGTTGTATACCGGTCGCGCTAGCTACCGGAAGATTAGCGCCTGCTTTGACTATCATATCCACTTTCTCGTTTCCTTCAATTCCCAATTGTCCAGGAACCCAGTAGATAGTGGCTTGTTTCTTAGTTCCTAGCTCATCCTACTTGTTCCGGCATTGTCGTACGCAGTGTGAGTTTGTCATTACAACTGCGATTGTCTTTATGGCTGCTTGGCTGTCAATGTCTTTAGACCAAAGATGTCAATATTATATGCATATGTTAGTAGATACGTGCTTCCACGTACGAATTGTGTAAAACCTCGCTTTGCCATAAGGAGCTCAAAGAGGTCCTTCCTAATTTGGACAGAACTTATGGTTGTGCCCAACATCATATAGAACAAGTTTAGCGGGGATCCGCAAATTAGATATATCATCGTATAGGCAACTTTTCTTTTTCAGAGTATTCTAAGAATTGACGATTGTAAAAATGGTGTATTGAATTGTAAAAATGGTGTATTTACCAGACTTGAAGCCACCACTGGTTCTCTCGCGGTAATTGGTGCAAACTGTTAGATCAACTTTCTTATAATATAGAGTGGAAAAGGTGAACGTGTACGTATTCATCAGACCAAACTTAGCTTAACAGCTTATATGCGACTCAGCTGTCACACGTGCCGCCGGATGTTTTCATTCAAAAGCGTTAAAAAGTGCCGAAATTCTAAAATGGGTTCCATAAGATTATATGGAGATTATTATAATTCGCTCAACTCAAATATTTGGATTCGACTTTGCCAGATGTTTGCTTATTTTCATTTATGTAACGCCTTTTTAATTTCTAAGGGTGCGTGCATGTCAGAGCTGTGATAAGCGATAAGAGCGTCGATAAGAGCGAAGCGTAGAAAATTAATGCATGTATTTTAATAGAAGTGTGCATGTCGGAGCAGCGCGCTAACTCACTCTTCGCTCGCTATCTTCGATAAGAGCGTAGTAATTGTAGGTTAGTAATTTCTTCGCTATTATCGATGATGGACACAGAAGATTTTATAAGTGCAGTATTTTTAAAACATGCAATTTGGGATCAAAAAGATCCAAATCACCACAGCAGGTTCATTTTGGATAAATTGTGGCAAAGTATTATAGCTGACACATGAACTGGTTAATAAATCAATACCTATTTATATTGAATGTAACACTGAAAACAGCACGGCTAGATGTGATGACAATGCACAAAACAATGAATATCCGATTTAGATTCACAATATTCTAAATGTTTAAAATATTTCATTTTTTTTGTTATTCACCAATGAATATGTTAATTTTTCTCCAATAAAATTATTCGTACGTATGTACCTTATTGTAAGCATCAATCGCTCCTCTTGCAAGATTGGTCTGTTGCGGCAGTTTTGCCAATTATGCTGCAGTCGATCCGAAATTTGAGACAGAATATAATCATATATTCGAAAAACTTTTTTGGATCCTGTCTCAAACTATTATAGAGATGGTGAAATTCTCCGAGTTCTAGTCTTGCTTGGTTTATAGGATGCGCCGAAAACTGACGTTTTTCCCTTACAGTATTATGTAGGTGGTAATATGCAGCAGTAGGCGTCAACAACAACATATTTTCTTCCTCTGAATCACTCATTATTATAAATATTATAGCTCTTCACTTTTCAAAACTTAAATTGCAAATGCAACTAACGCTCTTATCGCAGCTCTGTTATATACACCACACAAAACTAAAGCTCGACGCTATGCTTTTGTCGCTGCTCTTATCGACGCTCTTATCGCTTATCACAGCTCTGACATGCACGCACCCTAAGATAGCTTTCTAACGCCATAATTTAACTAAATAATAAATACTGGTAATACTTATAATAAGGAAAATATTATGCATGCAGCCTTAAAAAGTTTAGGTCGGAAACTTTTAAATGGTCAATTTTTTTCTGAAATGAATAGAAATGTAGTTTAGAGTAGTAAGGGCGATCGGTATTCGGAAAGCTTTGTCTTTTAGTAAGTTGTATTATGTTGGTTACATAATCCACTGCTTTTATGTCCCAGCCAAGTATATTTCACCAAAAATTATTAGATTAGGAGCACTGGGATGAACATATTCTTAACCTACCCTACTGCAAAATGGCTGTCGGATGGCATGGCAGAATAAAGTTAGGTATTTCTATATATTCACCCATAATATATTAGGAAGGAGCTTGATGCCATTAAACCCCAAAACTATTTTGATATACATAGTAAAGAGGTGAGTAAAAAATTGATATACAAAATATTTGTCAAAACAGACATACTGGAGAGCCACGCACCCTGATATAAATGTGATGACTGCTATACCAAAAACATTGACTCTACAAAGCACATCGCCAATGACAGATCCAAACCGATTCGGCTCATCATCAACAGGTGAGGAAATATTATACATACCCATATATTTCTAATATTATTAAAATAATTGAAAAATGCTTGATGCTCAACATAGAATTAGAAAATAATAATAAGAGCCCCCAATTTAATATATAAAAACTAGTAGTTAATTGCAAAAATTAGCCGTCTGTAGGATAATCTTAAATAGTGAGGTGGCAGCTGGTGTTTTATTTTATAAGTAGATAATGTGCTAAACCTCGCTGATAACTATTCGGAAAAGCAGCGCACAACTACAGGGTATGGCACTCGAATTGTAACCAATTAAAAATACCATACATTTAGTTTAGAAAATTACTTTTATTCAATTCAAAGTAAAAAATGTGTGAAAATAATACAAAATTAAGAATCAATTTACTTTTGGTCCATATAACCACCTTTTGCCTTGACTACGTTCTAGAAACGAATCGTAAGCTTCCCGAATATGACTTGCAGGTATTTTGACCCACTCGTGGGCAATGGATTTTTTTAGCGTCTCGGGATTGGTGAATCTTTCAGCTCGGACCTTATACTCCAACATGCCCCAAAGAGAATAATCCATCGGATTCGCATGTGGTGAATTTGAGAGCCATTGTGTGGACGTTCGGAACGTTGTTTTTCATTCGAGCTCTGTGAGACGGTGCCGAGTCCTGTTGAAACGTCCATGGTCTGCCACTGAAATGTTTGTCTGCCCACAGCTTCAAAGCAACCTCGAGAATAGTTTCCCGATAATATTTCGTATTTATCTTGACGCCTGGCTCGATAAAAACGATTGGAGAGCGCCTATCTGCAGTTACAGCGGCCCAAACCATTACCTGTGTCGGGTGCTGCCTCCTGGTGGCCAATCGATGACCCAAATTCTCATATGAACTGTCGGTCAAATAAACCCTATCATTTTGGGAGTTTACGAATTGCTCACTTTGAAAAATTTTCTCGTCAGAAAACACAATGTTCCGAAATTGACTTCTTTCGTCCAAGCGAAGGACCTCCCTCGCTCTCTCAAGTCTAATTTGTTGCTGCTTTGGTGTGAGATCATGCACCTTTTAAGTCTTGTAAGGCTTGACTTTGAGATAATTTTTCAGTATGCGGCGAATGCTACGGTCAGATATTTTCAGTTCTTTCGCCATTTGATTGACACTTCCTCTGGGATTTCGCCGAAGTCGCTTCTTGACTTTTTGAACCATTTCACGTGATATTGCTGTCTTCGGATGACCACCTCCATGACGTTTCGCGATGCTACCAGTATCATGTAACGAGTAATGGTGCGATAAACAAACACTTTATTTACTTTAAAGTGCTCGAGCTCACGAACAATCGCTGGTTGTGATTTTCCAGCCAAATATAATACAATCACACTATTGCGTTTGAAATCCATTACTGATTTTCGTTTTTTGCGTTTACTCTCGGCAAAATGCTTCCGCGCTAATCAATACTCTGGACTGTCATTTAGCCAACTAACAGACAGCTGATGCATCATCTGCGCTAGCGGTCGGAAGTTGGTTACACTTCGAGTGCCGGACCCTGTATGATTAAGTATTTAAGAATGGCAGATACAAAACGTTGCTAAAATTCAATTGCCACAAACAATTGTATTCGTCTTATAAAATGACGTGATAATTAGATCCTAAAGTATGCAAGCACAATATATTATATTCCTGTATACCCAAGAGCTTGAGAACTTAAAATGTTATACAAAACAAAAATATTGATTTTTTTATTATAATGTGGTAGATAATCTTATGGCATTTAATTTTTGAATAGTTATACGGCATATGTCCACCGCGGCTACGAGTTCCATGGCCTATTCGATCAGCCCCATTTTTAACAACTTTTTCCATTAATCTAGGTGTTACCGTCAATGGTGTCTTGAATATTGCAATAAATCGATTGTTAGGCGTGCTTTAAAGCAAGTTGCGCCGATGATACCGCCAGAGCTCTATGAGCTTCGCGAACAGATTTTTTTATTTTTTTCAACGATTCATTTTTAAACGATTTATGATGGCTTACCAAACCTTACTGAACGGAACTGTCAACACAGTTTGCTATCCTCAGCGGTCAAACCATAGTTATCGATATCATTAGTTCTCATTCAGTTAAAGAAACACCCGATACATACGTGGGCATTTATATTACCAACTTTCCATTAGAGAATTGGACATTTATACGTACGTGGAATGTTTTGTTTTAATCGCTGTTGGTTATGGCGTAATTTATAGTGCCCACATTCACCGACGTAAACGTACGTTATGCGCTATCGTGACACGATCAAACTTATTAGAGCGTCATGTAAATGAAAACACACCATCGTGTACGTGCGACGCATGATGGAAAGAATAATGAGATGGCGCCTATCGTGGAGCCGTTACTTTACACTCAACGAATTTGACAATGAGTTACGTGGTTTTAGCTCCAGTATGGCCAGATTACCATTTTCGTAACTTGATTTAGCAATTTTTTTTTGTTATTTAGTCTCGGAGTTTTAGTCCTTTCTTCATAACATTTTTTGATGCCCTATGTCCCACTAAGTATTTAGGGCCGGAAGAAACGATTACACCTCTATAGTTTTAATTCGTATTCAGTAAGTTCAAGCGCTTTTCAAAATGTGTAAAAAAGTGTTTAATCTTAAGAAGAGTTGAAAGAAGAAGATTTAGTATTCTTGCATAACCTTAAATGGAGCCAAAAATTAGATTTGCACTTTCAAATTATTAAATTTTATAAGAGTCAAAAAATTTTCGTTAGCACTAAAATCTTCTCAGAGTGACCTTTATTTAACCTTGTTTTGTTTAATAATATGGTTTTTTTAACCTAAAGTTTCGGTAGCTTTAAATTAACAAAAAAAAGGAACAAACACGAAACTTCAAAATTTTCGCATTTTGGGCATTAAAAAGCACTAAATTTATTGCGAAGAGCAAATGGTTGGCAACACTGCACAACTCGGAAAAAGTGACGTCACGCACTCTTGATGTGCGCAATCTTCTTTATATCATTCTTGCGTGCGACGGTTACGCGTGACATGAACGTGTGTAATCTAAGAAATTTAGATTTTTGACGTAAAGTCGAGTCAGCTGAGTGCTCTCACCACACAGTGCTGCAAAACAGTACATTTTAAATTCATTAACAAAATAAACTTATATTAATTTAAAAGCGATGTTTAATAATGTTTTTTATAGATAATTGAACAATTTGCATTTGTTGGTTTTTGGCTTTGGTTTATTATACAATGAAAAATTGTAATTCATAAAAAATTGAAAATATGAAAACAAACGAAAACAGGTGTATTTTACGTTGCCATATGAGCATACCGAATGCGGTAACTGGAGGGGCATCATGTGGTTATGCGTTACTCTCAAAGTCCTATATAGGGTCATCCTCAACTGTATTAACGCGAAGATCAGCCATACAAGGCGTAGGCAGCAGGCTGGTTTTAGCCCGTGCAAAACACGCTTAGATCACATAGCAGCTCTTAGAATCATCGCTGAGCAGGTAAATAAACTCTGGAATTCGATTAGTGTGGAACACCTGAAAGCATTTACCACAAAAAGCTGAATATTTTGTTAACAAATGTCTCAGAATAATCCTGCGCATATGGTCTACAAACAAGTAGTTCTCGAACGATCAAATCCTTGCAAATCCTTCCGGCGCGACAGCAACTACAGGGTGGGCCATATAGCGTTTGCTTTTTGAACCACCTATTTTTTTGAGAATGGTAACACAAATGACATGAGAAATGTGTTCATAATTTACTTAAAGGTTTGACATTTACGAAATGAGACGCTATACGCTTGAAGAAAATTGGTAAATATTGAAAACCTAATTCCAAAGTGGTGAGTCTTCTTCTTCTTTTCTGATTTTCACATCGGTGGCTACGTCAATAAGCAAAATTGGCGGATTTGGGGCTCAGAAAATCCACACGTTACTGTAGAGAAGCAAATGCATCCACAACGAGTCACTGTTTGGGGCGGGGTCTGGCGGCATCATCGGGCCATTTTTTTTTTCGAAAATGAGCGAGGAGCCGCGGTTACTTAAATGGCGAGCGTTACCGTGACATGCTCAACAAGTTGTTTCCAAAAATTGAAAAGGATGACATGGACGACATTTGGTTTCAACAGGACGGTGCAACTTGTCACACTGCCAAAGTTACTCTCGAACTTTTGGCTACCGTTTTTGAAAATCGAATAATCAGCCGAAATTCCGATATCAATTGGCCGCCTCGGCGGTGTGATTTAAGCCCGTTGGACTATTTTTTGTGGGGAGCTGTTAAGGACAAATGCTATGCGAACCATCCAGAGACGATTGATGCTTTAAAACACGAAATCGAAGTTGCCAATAATGAAATTGGAGTCCAAAGAATCGAAAATGTGCTTAAAAATTGGGTTGATCGAATGGCCTACTGTAAAGGCAGTCGAGGCAGTCATTTGAACGATATTATTTTTCATTCATAATTGACAATGTTCAATCTTCAAAATAAAAAAAAAAAAGTTTGAAAAAATATTGGTTAGTTTTTTTTTTTATAGCCGATTCAAAAAGCAAATTTTACATGGCCCACCCTATAATAATAATAATTATACTACTACGGGCATGTCAAAAATGCATGGCACACGTACACGTCAGTGAGTGTGGGCACTATTAGCCTCACTTTCTCTGCAATATATTTAAAGATATTCGAAAAATTTATTTATTTAAGTAAATTAAATATATTAAATATATATTTATATGCTTCCACATAATTGTAGCATAAGTTCATATATAACATGTTCTTCTGCTTTGGCAGTAAATCTTATAACATCCAATGCAAGTGAAATTTATATTAAAAAATGTCCACATCTTATTCAAGTGATATAATTGACAATTATGACAGTGCGAAATTTTTAAATTCAAAACCTATGAAAAGAGAAACATACTCTGAGGCTAGACACATCCCATTTGCAAGAAGTTCTTTGTAGGAGAATAGGAATTATAAACGTACAAAATAAGTTAAGTTGCCGTCATTATAAAATAAGTATGCTAAACTTTTCAACATTACAACAAACACCACTCACCTGACGACACCCCTCATTTGATCATCATGGAAGTTAGCTTTTTTTACATTTCTATAATTTTCATTTATATTTACAATAAAGTTTGTGTTGTGTAAGAAAAACTGATAATATACGATAACTGGTATTGCAAGATCGGCATGTTACATAGGATTGCTAACACGCATGCAATTTTACAAGCTTACTTAGTTGAAAAATATGTATAAGAAAAAATCTCTCATACACCATTTTAGAATTTACCTCTGTATATTTTTTTTTAATGGGGATCAAAGTCTAACCTTTCTTAGTTTGAAATGGGATGACAAGATCCTTCTATCTGAAGTATAAAAATGTGTTAACGAATTTTATATACAAGGATAATTCATTAGAACATTATTCTATCATCTATCACAAATCAATACTTATAAAGGAAAAACATACAAAATTGGATCTGTTAAGAAAAACTTTTTCTATAATGTGATATTTCATGTACGGAGATTCGAAGTTGCGCACTTCTAGATGGTAGTCACTTACCAATTCAATCGGCTACGGCGACCACAATCATAACAACTTAAAATATAGTAAAAACATGATCGCCAAAAAATCCGTATATTTATAATAGATTTAAAAGTTAATTTCAGCTGGCAAAAATGGTATATACCAATTTGTTAGTTCAATAAGACCGCCGATTTTCTTTTATAAATAAAGCCCAACAAAATTTGTCGGAAATTTAAACTTATTTTTTTAATCTATTGCATTTATTTATAAAGCCGGATTATTGGCATAGACCATACTTTTCACGTAGCCTCTGAAAACGAAGGCCAATGGTGTAAAATCGTAAAACGTCGGCAGCTATTTGGCATCGTTACTTCGATCACAATAGTGCCATTGTTACATGCGCTATGTGGCAAGTGGCACCGTCCTGTTGAAACCACATATTGTCCAAGTCATCTAATTCGCCCATAAACATTTTTTTTATAATGTCACTATAATTTTCAAAGAACTGCTACCGGATAACTCTGCCAACCAAAAATTACACCAAACATTCACCAGAATGCGCGAAATGCACTTCCGCAAAATGACCCATTCATAATCGTTTAATCAACAAAGCATCATTCCATGATGACTAAGTTTGCCAAAGCCTTTAGTACCAATTGTCCGAAATAAAATTAGAAAAAATTGATAACCAACGTATTGCAAATAATTTCCGTCAAAAATCTTTTATCACTTTTGATGCACCCTATAAATTTATGTACAGTACATGTCGTTCGTGTTGCCATGGTAATTACAAATGCTATGCTTATTGGAACTTAATTATGAACTCTCTTATATTATATTTTTAATTAACCCTTAAATTCATTATCCACAATGAAATGCGCCGTTGTGGTACTATAACACGTAAAAATGGGTGTATTTTTTATCAATACTCCTTTATGGGAACATCTAAGCCAACCTGTACAGTTGCATAACCTTAAATTTGTGATAGTTGTACATATATCTTGATGTTAACATAACATAATATAACGCTGGGTAGAGTTGGTTTTCATCAAGACTTCCATGAACTCAGGTTCCGGAACGAACGCATAAGTATCATGAGATGAGATGACGTGAGTTGAGGTGAGGTGTGCTATTGTTCGCAAATTTTAAAATCGCGAAATAATGACTAAATATAATTCTTGTATATTCCTGTAACATTTTGTAAGTGATTTTTGTGACTTTATAAAAATACTAACAATTGTAAAAAAAAATATAAGTACTGTTTGTAGTTCATTAACTAAGTGGTTCATCCGATTGTGATGAAAATTTGATGATTAGTTTTTGCCACCATGTCTGGCCTTACATATAAGTTTGTGTGGACCTGTCAGGTGGCGCTATAAGCGAGATATCCCGTAAACTCGTATAAATGGTTCAATTTGATATTGACTCGGAATATGTCTGGTCCGATTTATCTGCCGAAAAATAAATGTTTTCGGAAAAAATAGTTCAGCTAGATAGCGCTGTTTATCGTTGGAGTTCGTTATTAATATTATAGGATATGGAAAAGACTGCAAAATATTTAATTGTTAATTTGCCATGTTTATTCGGACTTTTTGATTCCTTTGGTATGGACTATTATGGACTTTGGTATTAGATACTAACACTGTTTTTGCAATATCTTTCCATTTTTCCCACAGCTATCTAAAATCTTTCCATGAGTTTTATATGCTTAAAACCCACTTTTCACAGCACATGGCAGATCTAAGATAGGTTATGTTTCTTTTATCTGGAGATCTTTTCATGCTTGTTGTAATAACCGTATATTAAAGATTAAAAAGGCCTAACCTTCGCTCGTTACACTTCCGATCCGATCCCACCATATCATCCAAGGTGTATGCTAATAAATTCAAACTCCCTGGAGATAAGGATAGAAATACTGCCATTATCTCGATATTATCACTGGAAATAAATTCTGTGCCTCTGTCCTTGAACATATTCATTTCAATACAACATCAGGATACGAGTATTGGCATATATGGTTTTTCATATAGGCTCCGTAGAAACGGTATATGCTTTAAATGCTCCTATCACATGAGGTTTAACATACTTTAATTGCATTCAAAGCTTTACTGTTATAGAATTTTCTATCAGCGAAAAGGACTTTCTGAATTTGTTATTTTCTATTTTGCATAAATTATTTTTCAACTGTTTTATTAGTCTGCAAGAAAAATGTATGTATTCGTAGACTAAATTGCACATATAAAAAATAAGAAAATCTTTATTCGCTGACTATAAGTATGTTCACATATGCAGTAATTAGCAATAAATCCACAAAATTAATTTTACCGTTCACATATGGCAGATTACCTTCAAAATTGACAATCAGCTGTCAGTACTATTTTGAAAGGTTTTTCTTCATAGAAATTGCTGTGGTGGAATATTTTGGAGTTTTGGGTTTGTTTAATTATTATGAACGATATGAAGAAAAGACATGGAGAAGGAATAGCTAATTTTTGCGCAATTGTCTGCTGGTAATAAACAGTTGGAGGAAATCCGTAAACGACGTTTAATGAGGTTTCGAAAAATTATGGCAGTAATATATTATATAGGGTCCGCCATATAACTTTACGGAATTAAAAATGTTATAAAAAAGAAACTACTCAATATTTTTCCAAACTGTTTTTTTTTATTTTGAAGTACAATCCTTCCGATTAATGATGGAACACCACTTCATTCATATGGCTGCCTCGGCTAGCCATGCACCATCCCATACGATCGGTCCAATTTTTCAACACATTTTCGATTGTATGCGGCTGTATTTCAGCTATGACATTGCGTATGTTGGTCTTCAGTGCATCAATTGTTGCTGGTTTGTTGGCATAACACTGGTCTTTGACGGCACCCCAAAGATAATAATCCAACAGCGTCAAATCGCAGCTCCGAGGCGGCCAAACGATATCGGTGTTTTTCTTCTTCCCATTGCCGTACGTAATTTTCGTACACATTCTGCAACATTACCATGATTTTCAAAGTAATGTCGCAATATTTCCCAGCGTTCTTTGAGCGTATACACAACCATTTTCGTTCAGCGGAAGAATAAAACTAATTTTCTGTCAAATCAGATGACAGCTAATTGTTACCATTCTTCAAATAATACCTAGTTCAAATTCGTAATGATAGATGGTGGGCCCTATATATATGTATAATACATTTTATAATAAGTAATAAGAAGACAAAGCGTTAATGAACACACGTTTTTTTCTGTTATAGAATGCATAATTAATAATACCTAATACAAATTTTATTAGAATTTCATATGTCTACAAAGCTCTTTCCTTTACCGGCATCCATTTTATTTAGTTTTTACTTTAACGTTTCTCTTTACATTCGTAAAAATAGTTATCTAAAACACAGAAAACATAGGGTTGTATTTAAAAAAGTATGGGAGAGATATTTTGTATGTGCAATATCGCTTTTTAATTACGGATTGGGAGTTAAGAACGAAAAAGTAGATAATATAATTCATTTCATTTCCCTGGACATGGCATCACTTCAGACGTTTAGGGATAACGATTGATCGTGCGTTAAACAAACATTCTTGAAATTTTAAGTTTTTTCAGCAATTCGTAAATCTCACTTGCACTTTTACCATTTATTTATTTTTTTACTTACATACATATGTAAAGCCATCACTGCAATGCGATTTTCTTTAGCTGAGTATAATTTATGTGTAAACTATGCATACGAACTTTTTTCTGCGAATTTTTTCTCGCCGTATGCATTATAAACTTTCTCACAGAATTTATGGCAAGACTAAGTATGTATGAGCTTTTGTCGCTTTCTGCGCAGTTTCGTTCGAATGGGTGTACTATATTATAGTTATATAATATCATCGAACTCTAGTTGATTTACCAGAGGTGCTATAATACTCGTACAAAGAGTAGTGAGCCTTAAAATACGATCTTGTTTAGAACACGAATGATGGAAGTTCTCTACTCTGTTAAGCATAAAACCATGTCAACGTTGGAAAAATGGTTTCTAAGTTTAGAGAAAAAATTGCATCCAGTGAAACAAACATTGGAAGCCCCTATTGGAAATTGGCTTTTTAAATACGTTTCAAATGAAATATTTCTTCCCCTATTCAGATTAGATTTGTCGGTTAGTACTGTTTGATGGAATTTGCTAAGTCATGATGAACTGCATTTATTTATTAATTCCAAGCTCATCTTCATATATTTTTTCGAATTGCCAAAATAAATTGCCATGAAGAAACCCATACGAAAAGTTCTGCAATTTTTCGTCACGTACCAAGCATAAGATAAATATGGGCTTAAGAAACTTTTAAAGAAATTAAGAAATTATTTTCAACAAGCAACGTCATGTACGTTTCGCTCAAACAGAATACATGTCAAACACATAATACATATTATTATACTTGTGCACATTGCAATTAAAAAGGCAATACTGCTTGGAGGTTGGTTACTTGGTTATTGAATGTTCAAGACCAGTCTCTTCTTCTTGATTGAGTAATAAAGCGCACCAGAGTTTCTTTCTCGTGCTAGCCGGCGCCAATTGGACACACCAAGTGAAGCCAAAGCCTGCTCCACCTGATCTTTCCAACGCAGGGGAGCCCTTCCTCTTCCTCTGCTATCACGAATACTTATAGAGCTGGGAATTTTGTATCCATTCGGATGACATGGTCCCGCCAACGAAGCCGTTGGATCTTTATTCATTGTAACTACTATGTCGATATCGTCGTAAGCTCATACAGCTCATTGTTCCATCGCTCAACCACTCCAAGCGAATTCTCATCGGATATTATCGTCGTCCAAACTTCTGCGCCATACGCTAGGACGTTAGGTTTGTTTGTCGAGAGAGGACTTTACTACACAATTGCCTATTTAGTCCAAAGTAGCATTTGTTGGCAAGAGAGATTATCCGTTGGATTTCAAGGCTGGCATTGTTACCGGTATTAATGCTGGTTCCTAAATAAACGAAGTCTCTTGCAACCTCGAAATCATAACTTCAACAATGACGTGGGCGCTGATATGCGAGTGCGCCGACTGTGTCTTTGATGACTATTTGTTTGCTCTCGTTCACCACTAGACCCATTCGGTTTGCTTCTTTATTCACTTTGAAAAAGGCAGAGCTAACACGCGGTTATTAAGGCCGATAATGTCAATATCATCGGCATATGCTATCAATTGAACATTCTTATAGAAAATTGTCCCTGAGCAACTAAGTTCAGTGACTCGCACGATTTTTTCCAGCATCAGGTTCAAGAAGTCACAAGACGGATTGCAGAATCAGCCTTCTTATGGATTGGGAAGAGCTCACTTAAATTCGAATCGGCAGGTATGCTTTCATCCGACCATATTTTGTATAGGAGCTGATGCATGCAATTTACCAGATCTTCGCCGCCATGTTTCAATAGCTCAGCCGTCAGTCCGTCGGCTTCCGCGGCTTTGTTATTCTTTAGCCGCGTTATCGCTATTCTCACCTCGTCATGGTCGGGTAGCGGAATGTCAATCCCTCGTCAACGATTCAGGTATCGGGATCTGCACATTTGCCACTGTTTATTTCTGCGGCAGCATGACATTCCTCGTCGTACCAACTGTTTTTTCGGGCTCCCCGGAATCCGATTTCTTCTCCTGCGGCGGTACCAAAAATTCCCTCCTTGCCCACCCTGTTGAAGTCGCCAAGCACGATTTTTATTTCGTGGCGGGGGCAGGACATAGAAGGAATTTTTCGTCGCATCGTTCTTCTCTTCCGTCGCAAATGAGCGAGATGTTAAAAAATCGCGCTTTGATGCGGATTATTGCGAGACGCTTGTCCACCAGAGTGGCCGACAGTACTTGGCGACAAAGTCTCTCTCCCACAACATATCCAACACCGAATTTGTGCTCCTTTACATGGCAGCTATAGTAGACGTCGCAAGGTCGAATATTCTTCTTGGCTTGCCCCGCTATTCGCTTCTCTTGAATAGCAGTGATATCAGCCTTTGATCTTATGAGGACATCAACCAGCTGGGCAGAGGTACCGGACATTCCAGGTGCATGCCCTTAAATCATGGTTCTTGGTTCGTTCGTCCTTATCAGTGCAGGTAGTTTTCCCCTAGGCTTTGTTTTCGCGTTCATTGGGGACGTGGTGGGTCCCAAATCCAGCGCATATTCAGATATCCTGGGTTGATTCGCCTTCTCACATTAGCTCGCTTTCAAACAATTGTTCGGAAGCTAACCAGAGGATATTTGGACGAAGCCGGAAGTTGTGAGCTGCTTGGACCATTGCAGAAGAATCGTCCTGGCCACTCCTAAGTGAATGGCGATCAGTAACTTCCCCACTTGCGTGGACTTCTACATATCCTCCTGTGATTCCTGTGGTGTAAATGTATATACATATATCCAGAGGTAGTGTATCTTCGAATGACATGAGTGATTTTCGGTGTAGCGTCAAGAAAATTATACTGGCCATAATTTAGAAGCATTCGATACCTGCAAACGACAGTATAGTGCTATAATGGTATGGCAGTATCTAGTTTTTTTGTGCCAACATCACGTAAACACCACTGAACCGATTTAGATTTGGTTTGGAACGATTGTAGAGAAATAGACAGAGAGCCAGAGAGTATGAAATTTAAAATTTGCACTCAACTAAGCGTGACCTATACGTAACAATTCTGTTGCTATTTTCAATTACTAGTGTTTTGTGAGATTTTGGCAAAAAATCGCAACGTTCACCGAAGACTTTTCCAGAAATGTACGATAAAACAAAATAAATTTAATGATTGCATCAATTTTAATTGGTAGTTTATAATAATTTCAATGACACAAATTTTACTGAGATTGCGACAACATAATCTTAATCCATGTTGGCTAATTATATTTACGTCTATAATGTTGGCTAATTATATTTACGTTTCTTTCAGTACACTATATCCACACCAACTTAGACAGACACCCTAGTAACAGAATACGTGGCGGAAATTAATTATAATTCGACAAATTGACCGAATCATTGCAAGACAGCTTACCGTCTTTGACTGTACTAATTACACATACGAGTATTTTATACTATTGATCGTGTGTGTCACAGCGTATATGCTGCTTCTACCGGGTCCGGCACTCGAAGTGTAACCAATTAAAAATACCATACATTTAGTTTAGAAAATTACTTTTATTCAATTCAACGTAAAAAATGTGTGAAAATAATACAAAATTAAGAATCAATTTACTTTTGCTCCATATAACCACCTTTTACCTTGACTATGGCCTTGAGACGGTCCAGAAACGAATCGCAAGCTGCCCGAATGTGACTTGCAGGTATTTTGGCTCACTCGCGGACGATGTATTTTTTCAGCGCCTCGAGACTGGTGAATCTTTCAGTTCGGACGTTATTCTCCAAAATGACCCAAAGAGAATAATCAATCCGATTCACGTGTGGTGAACTTTGTGAGACGGTGCTGAGCCCTGTTGAAACGTCGTGGTCTGCCACTGAAATGTTTGTCTGCCCACAGCTTCAAAGCAGCTTCGAGAATAGTTTCCCGATAATATTTTGTATTTAACTTGACGCCAGGCTCGATAAAAATGATTGGAGCGCGCCTATCTGCAGTTACAGCGGCCCAAACCCTTACCTGTATCGGGTGCTGCCTTCTGGTGGCCAATCGATGACTCAAATTTTCATATGAACGGTCGGTCAAATAAACCCTATCATTTTGAGTGTTTACAAATTACTCAATTTGTAAAAATTTTATCGTCCGAAAACACAATGTTCCGAAATTGACTTCTTTCGTCCAAGCGAAGGACCTCCCTCGCTCTCTCAAATCTGATTTGTTGCTGCTTTGGTGTGAGACCATCCGCCTTTTGGGTCTTGTAAGGCTTGGCATTGAGATCAATCCTCCATATGCGACGGATGCTACGGTCAGATATTTTCAGCTCTTTCGCCATTTGATTGACTCTTCGTCGGGGATTTCGCTGAAGTCGCTACTACACTTTTTGAACCATTTCACGTGACGTTGCAGGCTTGTGATGATCCCTCTTTGACGTTTCGCGATGATACCAGTATCATTGTAACGAGTAATAGTGCGATAAACAAAAACTTTATTTACTTTAAGGTGCTCGAGCTCACGAACAATCGCTGCCAAGCCAAATATAATACAATCATACTATTACGTTTAAAATCCATTACTGACTTTCTTTTTTCGCGTTTACTCTCGGCAAAATGCTTCTGTGCGCTTGCAAACAATACTCTAGAGTCTAGACTGTGATTTAGCCAACTAACAAACAGCTGATGCCCGTGCATCGAGTGACGGAACCTTTAGATGTAGCCGATTGAACCGGAAAGATATTCCTTACAAAATTTATCATCTTTGCTTTAGCTGTTGCTTCATCGGATATATCGGCGACATTGATTTGGTCTATCAGAAAACGCAGTATGCAACATTTGCAGGGGCAGTGATAATGGAAGAATTATATCAGACCTCTTCTTAGTAATATGGGACGAATGCGCAATGACAAAACGTAAGGCAGTAGAAGCCGCCGATATAACCTTGCGCGACAAAGAAAAGATATGACCGGTAACATCACATCAATGGGTGCGGATGAAATAAAGGTCTGTCTTAAAAACTCTGCTTTACGGAGTCGCGTTATATCCCTAAGGATAATCAGAATGCATATATTTCTCAGTTATTTTTTACCAATTTCGGTAACAGATAGTATAGGCTAGAAGGAGAGAGAGAGAGCTATTTTGACCACCGAACCCATGTAATGGTAAGGAATTCACTACAAAACGTTATACTTGTAGAAGCAGAAATTGTATCTTATGCTACGCTATAACAATCAACATAGCATAAAATCAGACACTGTAGAAGTGGACCTCAATTTTAGTTGCTTTTTGCACAGTCAATTTTTCGTGTTAGTAACTCCAGTAATCTTTTCGCATACATCCGTGGAGCCTTGCATCGTATACAACCAGACTTCGTTGTAGTATATTTCATTTCATGTCATTTTCATTAATTCATTTACTGTGTTAAGTATTGTACAACTAAGACCTTATCGTTTAAGAGTACACCAACGGAGCCATTACACTAATAGTGTTTTCTTTTCTCGAAAAAAATTTCCCTTCAATATACATATGCCGACAATACGAAAATATTTCCATACGCTCTGTGGAAATGATGCGTATTATAGCAAAATAAAGCACGAAAAAGCGCGTCCACAAATTATATATTTATTTAATACAACTGAAATAGAACGGTCTAATTCCATTTTATGTAACAATTAAAGTTTTCATGCAATTATTGTGATGAGCTTTTGTATAAAGATAAACAAAAATCAGCTGAACAATTCTCGCCCGCACATTTTGTAAGGAGAAACTGCCACACATTCGCCTTGGTGCGAATAAAAGAAAACGAAAATTTCACACATCTGGCATAGGGCAGAATAAATGTGACATTATTGCGAATAAGGATTACAACATAAAGTAAATATTTATTAAAAAAGTTAAATAAATACAGAAGAAAATAGCGTCTATTGTGTTAAAATGAAATTAAAGTAAATTTTCACATCCGGTTTACTGGTTTAAACCTTTGAGAAGTAATAACCGTAATAAATACCGTGCCATTCATGACTAACTATGATGTAAACAATGTGGAAGTGCGGCCAAATTCAGATCGTTAAACGGCTATCAGCGAATTTGAAATAATCAGCTGATTGCAGAAATTTCACTCGATGACGTGGCAAACGAAGTTACTCTCGCAATTTTGTTTTTCATCTTAGGTGATGGCCAAACCTGGCAATCTATCACCCTTGTGTAGGATATATAAATTAAGTCTAAATAGGAGCCATGTGAGAGTACTAACGTTTGTCGGAATATACGTAGGTTTTAATTAAAAAAAAAAAAAATGAACAACGTTGTGAGGTAAGTAGCAATGTTTCGAAAAGAATCGGATTTCGTATTTAAAGAGTTTACTAAGAAGTATTTTCATCACATATGTATCACATGTGGAACAGGTGATGCAGGAGGCGAGCGAGTGAACGTTCAAAAGACAATTGCGCTTTGGCGACAGAAAAAGTGCCTACCAGAATTCAGTAGGAATTCAAAATTAATAGATTGGCGAATTTTTCAAAATTTAATTGTTAGAGTCACTTTCTCAGTAAGCATGCTTTGCACCACCTTCACAAACAAATCAGGCTTTGTTTAGAGCAAAAGCAAACTTAATACAAATATAAATATTTGAGAATATTAAGCACTCTTTCAGTACTTTAGTTTTGCAACAACGATATTTCTGGAGCATAGCTCTTTTAACATCGTGTGTTCGATCAACCTCGGCATGATAATACATGCTCGCGGTCTCACATTCCTTTCACAATGAAGTATTTGTCCCCACGACATAGCACCTAGACCACAGATACGCTTGTGACATACCCATGGTTCTTGTAAATATTAGTATTATGTGTGAGTTTGTTTGCAGTTTTGCATGCCTACGGCACAGGAGAGCCGTAGACGCTTTGCTATACTGCAGATTTATCTGTGTAAATATTACTTCAGTCATGAGACTGAGTATATTTACGCTTTGTCCTCCACCTTATCCTGGACACGGAAATGGATTCGCCCCAGATGTAGGTGAGGACGGCACCCGTACTCGACTTCAGCACCTTGAGGGACCCAAGATCGATACCCAGAACCAGGTGAGAATCCGCGTCCGAAGTGGTAGCGGATTTCTGGATGGTGCACGAGTATACTCTCTAGAGAGTCGTATCTAGATCTTTGTTCTGAACACGGATGCGTGTGAGGAGTTCTGCTGAACTACAGGAAGGACCCGGAATCCAGACACTCGCTCGTACTAGCCTTTCTTTGCTACTCTCAACAAGAATGAACTTGCTGTTTTCGCATGCTGGAATTTTTGCTATCTCTTTTTCCAGCCATTCTCGGGCAAAAGGATTGGAACAGTGCACCTTTACGATGCCGTCCACCACGCTTTTACCCTCGGAAGTCGGCGCGTCTTTCGACTCACCGATAGCGTTTCAAAGATAGCTGTCAAGATAGTCTTATTGCCCTTTGGACAGTAGACCGTCTTGTTTGTCGGTATGTATCTCCACTGTCACTGCCTTGGCTGCCTTTCTCGCGAAGGATTCGCCAGACGTTGACGGAAGAGTGTCACTCGACATTTGAGGTCCCTTAGCCTTTTCCTTGTCAGGTAAAGGTTTGTGTTCCTTGGATTGGGTCGAGGATGCAGGCATCTCCGACTTCCGTCTCTCGACTTTCTTCTTCTTTGCCTTTTTCCTCTTCCCGGTCGTTGGCACAGACCCCGTTTCGTTTCCGTTACAGAGGATTCCTCTGTTGTGCCACGCTTTCCCGTTTCCATTACAGGTGTCGAAGTTGACGGAGCTTGAGAACTTACCTTAGCTAATGCTTCGGCTTTCTTCGCCTTCTGTCTTCTTCGTTTGATCTCCCTTGCGGGTAGATCACCATCTGCGTTCGAATCTCCAATACCGGTACTTACTTGATTCGCACCGGGTTTGACCGTTGTCAAAGACTTACTCGGTGCCAGAGATCCATCTGAGTCTACTGAGAGATTCTCCGCCATTTCCACATCCTCCACAACTTGGCATAACCAATGTGCCATGTTCCATCACCAGTAGTGCGCTTCCTCCGGAACTCTAGGGGTCAGTTCCGGTCATAAGGGGGTGTGGGGTTCGGGCCTACACATCCGATGCCCTAGCCGTCGATTGCTCGACGGGAGGATTTCCCGAAAGTGGGTTACCTCGTGCAGAGAGATTCATGGTTAACCTTCACATTTTAGGAAATGCATTTTATACCTCCTGCCAGGTTGTCGGTACGGTACTCTCCACATAGTACTTGGGTGGCCACCAATTCCGCCGTTCCGCGGATGGTAAGTTAATCTCCATAACATGGGGTTAAATCACCACTTAAGCCTCATCCCCGCTGCAAGGAGACCGACATGACAAGGGAACGGAGGATTAAAAGATAGGAATATCTAATATTAAAGCATAAAATAAATTCTAGAATTGACTCACCGCGAACATTGACGTCCACGAATTTGATTAAGAAAATTTGTGCCACTGGAATGGCAAGGAATTCAGCTCCCGCAACAGTGATATTCACCAGCTGGAGCAGAATCTCTGCTTCATGGACTACAGCTTCGATCGTTCGAATGTGACTACCACATCATCAGGTCTGCCAAAAAAAGACAATATTGTAGCACTTCATTTACAGTTACGTTGAAGAGCGATGTTGTAAAGCCATTCGAGGCCAAGACTTTCGGCATTCCCCCGTATATTCTGACAGGAAGTACCCAATAAATGCTTGGTTTACATCGAGGTCACATGTTATCAATCAAGTAAGCAGAGCGAGGTTTCCTAGACATCAGCCCCTTGTAGCGTACAACTGAGTTAGAAGAAGTAGGGAGGAGGCAAGGCGGTTATAGAGTGTTGTTGTTGTTCTGATGTCTTGTTATGCCACTGATGATGGTTGAGATTAAATGATTCTGTTCCCGTGGCTCTAATTTTGCTATAGACATGAGAGTTAATAGTCTGATATAAGTTTCCTGAAAAGTTGAAAGGCGTGTTGCTTCGATTAGGACATATAAAATGGATAGGGGTGTGGGATAAGTTGGTTTAAATGGGCATGTGAAGAGTTATTTAATATAGTGAATGCTTTCTTCACATACTAAACGTACGTTTTGTATATTGAAGTCAGTTTTAAATAAGTAAAAGTGTGGCCCGCTATAATAGCCAGAACACAGTTATTCAGGAGTTTCTCAGGTTTCACCAGGAATTTCAGCTTTTAGCCTACGATGCGTGGTGGTTGGTCTGCTGCTAAGAAGGTTGGTATCCTATTATGAGAGTGCTAATTGACTCCCGATTTTTACTGTCAGTCGATAGACCATCGGGTTTCAATGCTGGCATATGTTTTGGAGTAGGTAGCATTTAATATGCCGCCATTATGCGGAGAAAAAGAAAAGAAGCTGTCGAAGCCCATTTAGCCTATGCTGATTTACCAATTTCCGAGCAGTTATTATCACCTAGGACGAAGTATGTCCACCAACTCGAATGTCCTTTGGTATGGGAAGTCTGACAAATAAATCCCTTGAAACCTTCACAAACGGTTAGAGTTTTTAAAGTTAATAAAGGTACTCTCTCTGTCGATCAAGATAGGTATGAAAATGTTATGCTATTTATAGCCAGGCGCTAGCAATTATGATGTCTTTTGTTATTTTGCCAGCTAGGTAAGATGGGATGCTTTTTTTGTCACACAATATCCTCTTGTACCTTGGTCAAATCTACTTTCGAAACCTATCTTTGACAGAAAATTCCCGCGGTACGTCCGTTGTAGTTGATACAACAAAGACTTTCTGTCGTCCTAAATATGATATTATATTATTTGCTCAGCTTACATTTCAGCAGTCAGATTTTGCTTTTACGTTGACTATGGTGCTGGCCTGCTCTGTTTTTTTACGAATGTACTGTCTGTAATATTGTCGATTATTAAAGAGATATTTTGAAAGAAAGCTCGTTGATGTTTTGTTATATGAGACTAGTTTCTGATGTATTTTGGCGCACTGAACACGATTCTGGGATCCACCAAGGCTTATCTAGGCAAGGTTTTAAGAAAGTCTATTTTTGGTTTGCAAGATATTTCAATCTACCATATACTCAAACTACAGCTTGAATCTTACCCAATTACGTCCTCTGTTTTCGCTCGTTATACATTCTGTCAAAAAAGTACCGGGAGTTGTTCAATAAACCGCAAAAAATTTGATTAATCATCAAAATTTATTTTGTCGCCTTCAAAATAGGCTCCATTCGAAGCAATGCACATATGCCAACGATTACGATACGCGCTTGAAGAGATATTCTTCAACTCCTTTTCCTTAATGGCCTCTATCGACTCAAAGCGGCGTCCGCAGAGTGGCAATTTAAGTTTTAGGAAAACGAAAAAGTCACAGGGGGCTAAATCCGGTGAATATGGTGGTTGTTCGATGATATTTGTCAAGTTTTTGGTCAAAAAAGTATTCAAATATGAGCCTTGTGAGACGGTGCGTTATCATGGTGCAAGATCCATGAGTTTTCTTTCCACAAATTGGTTCGTTTCCTATGCACATTCTCTGTCAAACGTCGCATAACCTCCAAATAATACCTACTCTTTATTTACCGTAGAATCATTTGGAATGAACGTCGAGTGCACAACACCATAATAAACAAAGAAAATGAGTAGCATAACTTTCACCGACTGACTTTTAACCGACTTTGACGAGGTTTTTTTGGGTTTCGGCTCATGTGTCATCCAGCCGCCTGTTGACTGGTTTGCATGTCAAACTCACATACCCATGTCTCATCACCTGTTATGATGCGCTGGATAAACGCTGGGTCCGAATTCACCTGCTCAAGCATGTCTTCAGCCACCTTCTTCCAATGAATTTTTTTGAAAGAAATTCCACTCTCTTGGAACGAGTCGAGCAGTCACGCGTCTCATGCCCAATTGATGGTGTTAAATGTTGCGAATTGATTCGTGAGTCACGCTAAGGTCACGAGCTAGCACAATTAAATGCCAGATCGTGCTCAAACTCTGCGACACTGTAGAGGGCAGTTGTACCAACATTCCAGCAAAAAAAATTTAGACACATGTGTGTAACGAGCACTTTTTAAATGAACAATTCCCGATATTTTTTTTTATAGAATGTATATGTACATATATACTTATATGCTTTTCTATAATAGGCTTTCATTGGTTTCTCCACGAAAATTTCACTTGTTGTATGGGTTTTTTTTCAATATATACGAGTAAAATATATACTAATTAGGTATTGCTTAATATAAACAGTCTTCTTAATGGCACGCTTGGGAGATTCTCGCTCTTTGCATAACTTCATAAGTGTTGGAATTTAATTAAGTTGTAATAAGTAATACAGATTGGATAAGTATTTTATTGCCACTAATTTCACAGCTAAAAATTAGGATAATTTAGCTACCGCTATGTACATAGAATACAACGCTATATACACACAATACGCTAAATCAAGAATTAGTGAAAATTGCTGCTTTTAGGGTAGTATTTTAGGGAAGTGTTATTTATTAATAAAAATTACTTAATTCTATTATGAATGTCTGGATTTGGGCTAGTTAAAATAACGATTCTTAGTAAAATATATTTTCTTAATAACATCATTTGATTTGATTTTTCTTTTTCTGACAGTTACATAACAAGTAATGATCGGCATGATGGAGGCCAAAACTACTCATTGACTTTGAATTGGATGAAAATATTTAACGGAGTCACAAATTTATATTGTTTGTAATTTTATCTGAATAAAAAATTATGATTTCATGAAAACAGCAGTTTTTTTTTATTTAGTTACAAAAAAAACTGACAAAGTAGTAGAAATTTTTAAAAACTGAATTTTCATTAACGTGTGATAGACTTAAACAGAAATTATTTAAGAAAATAAATGAAGATAAAAAAATTCGGAAGTGTTTCGAGGTAAGATTTTATTTTTATTATAAATACCATTATCATTATTAGGGCAACCAAAATATGCCGTAGAAACATAATTTCAAGCTCTTAAGATATTCCAGAAAGAGTGTAAAAATATGCATAAATATGTACGAAGAAAAACAAAAATATACTGAAAATATGCGCCTGAAAAATTATAAGCTCATTTTTTTTTCTTTGAAGCGCTATTGAATTTTATTCAAACAGGTGCAAATATACCTTTAAAAGTAAAATATTAATTACACAAGTACAGATTAAAATGCAAATTTAGCTTCAAATTTTTTGTTACAATAACTAACAGAATATAAGGGTTGCTTTTTATATTTTGCGCCCACTAATAGAGACACAGTAAAATGAAAATGGCTTTATTGTTTTTCAAAATATTCTTGAAAGCCATTTCTGCATTCGCTTAAACCAGTTTTTCAAACAGTCTTGCCATTGAAAATTGGATACCTTCAAAACGAGCAGTTTAAAAGATTCTAAGCTTCTTCATGCGTTGAACTCGCATTTTGTTTCTAATGTTCGGGAACAAAATGAAATCAGGATTGTAAGACAGATGGGCCTTAATTAGATTTTTGAGTACTCAAAAACTCTTGTGTGAGCCCATACGTCAGATCTCGCATTACCTTGGTGAGGGATGATTCATCTTCGTTGTGACTTTTCTTTAATTTAAAAAAATCAATTTTTTCGGGCCACTCAGAATTAACTGTTTCAAGTTTTTCTAGTGGGACAGTTGCGACCATTTGCTCAGAGATGCTTCTTCAGCGAACAACTTTTGTTGGATTAAGCTCGTCTTGGAGCATCTATATTATCGGTTGATATTTTGTTACCGTCTCTCTCATGCATTAATCCAAGATTCGTGACATGTTACGATGTCATTGAACCGTCGCGCCTGAATTTCCTCAATATTTCTTTGCATCAATCGACACGAGTTGTGCTGTATCCAACGAGAACAAATCTTCTTGACCACCAAATGTTCATGCAATATATATACATGTTGGTTCCATTAATACCCAAGAATGACTCTGTCTCGCGATAATTCGCGTCCAAAATGTAATAAACCATCGGACTAAAATTTTCACGAGTTAATTCCATTTTTGGGAAAAGAACAAATAAAGCTCGTAAGTGAGTACGTTATATGTAAATTGATGCTAAAAAATACAAAACTTTTGAATAAAAATATCGAATTAAAGCTCATCACACGTGCTGTTGCAAAGGTGCAAAATCTAAACGGCAACCTATGTATTTGGATAAATAAAGAGAAAATGGCCTTTCTGCATCTACGCTGGTAACGGGTGCGAACTTAAAGGCAGAAATTTCAGTCACTGTATATTTTTCAACCGAGCATATTTTTGATTGCCTTAATCATTATTATTTTTCTTGTTTTTGTTTGTCTTGTTACTGTTTGTTTTGTTGTTTTTTTGCTTGTTTGTTTTGTTATTGTGTTTTTTTTTTGTTTTGTTGTTGTGTTTTTTTTTTGTTTTTGTGTTATTGTAGGCTTTGTGTAATATACATTGACTTACTCAAAAGTTCACCAACGTTCAAAAGTCCATAACTCTTGCCACATTTTAATAATTGGAAGCACAATTTTATATAGTAGTAGCAAATTTATGAAACCGAGTTTAGCTATGTTATACCGTTAGGTGGTGAATTTTGATTATTTCTTCGATAGAACTTCACAAAACTTCAAGCTATCATCTCGATAATATGGATATTTTTCTCGTCATTTGTATCGAGTAGTCAATGGCTTTTCCATATAAACTTCACTTTTCATTCAAATGATTGTTTTTCCATTTTTGTATCACAAAATAAATGAATAAAAAAGGGCGAACTCTTTTTCGATTATTTTGCTATAACACTTAGAAGAGACTGTTTTCTGCGGCGCAATTAGCTCTTCTGTAGTCGCAATATTCCTATTCGTATTTCATTCGTTTCGATCTGCTTTGCAATCACCCTGAATATAACCTTCAAGACTTATAGGCAAACACTCTTAAAGGAAGAGACGATCATGCGCCTTCGGTGCCACTTTAGGTAGACAATTTTTTATGAGTTAGGAGATCTCAGCACTGTGGAAATCAGGTATCTTCTATAATTTTTGAAAAGTTCACTTTGGTTTTAGGGAGATCAGGAAAAATTCTTATGCCGCATCACAATGGGCTATAAGTCTGCGGTAGTCTCATAGTGAATAACCGCTACAACCTAATTTAACGTAAATATCTAGTATAAAAGCTCCCATGGGAATTTACTACCATAATGCGTCGTGTTATCACGTTTAAAAGATAATCATTAGTATGATATACATAGCTTAGGTTAGGGTGGCAATAAGCCACGCATAGACCTTTTGGTCCCTAGCGATACCGATAACTAGGAGACCGACCTCTATGAATACTAAAGTAGACATCATGTAGGATGTCAGCGCTTTTGGCGAATCTAAGCAGAGCTGGGAGATCCGCTTTTGAGACGTCCTCCAAACCCTCATACAGTGGAGGTCCCAAGCATTTTAGTCGCGTTTTTAATAATGCCGAACAAACGCACGGAATGTGTTCTAAAGTTTCCTCAACATCCTCTCTGCATTTCCTACATTTGTCCATGTTAGCAATCCCTATCTTGTACGCATGTGCAGCCAATAGATTATGACCTGTTAGCATACCTATGATAGTTCTGCAGTCCTTTCGCGAGAGCGTACGTCGAATTGAGTCAGTTTTTAGTCGTTAGTTCTACACATGACTTTTGCTGTTTCGCATATGGTCAGATTATTCATTTCATTGTATATTGTATTTAGCGGTTTTGGTATGTCGTTCTCTTTTTCAAAAGGCAATTTTTGCTATCTCATCTACTATTTCGTTCCCCATAATGCTTTTGTGACCAGGTACCCAGCAGATATGCAGCCTACTGCTTGCGGCTAACCTTTCTATGGCCTCCCTGTTCCGTCAAACATTCTTGGACTTAATACAAGATGAGCTTATTGCTTTTATTGCTGCTTGACTGTCCACGTATATACTAATTGTTGAGTTCTTTCTTGTTCTAGTGTACACTAGCTCGGCGGCTTTCCACACAACAAAAACTTCCACTTGAAAAATACTGCTGTGGTCTGGCAGCTTGATAGGTTGCCGTATCCCTAGTTTTAAGCAGTAAATACCCGCTCCGTCTAAAGTTTTAGAGCCTTCTGTATAGATGTGAAAAGTTCTATGGCCAGGCTTCATGCCTTTGTGCCATCCGTCCTCTTCAATTGTAGTGCGAAACCTTCTCTCCCAATTAAAGTACGGAGCCATGTAGTCTGTGCAACCTGAGCTCCACTTTCCTATTGAGCTGTGTCCGAAGGTTCTGCAGGTGAATACTCCAGTAGCTACTAACCTCCCCGCGGATTTCGCTGCCAGTTTTTCTGCCATAAGCCATAACGCTCAGCATTCTTTTACATTCGTACAGCGCAATACTGGCGTTTTCCACCCTTTCCTCAACATTGTGCTTTCCGCGTTTATCCCTAGCCCTGCGCGATATGTCCATTGGTGTACCGTTTTAAGTGTGTTATTCATCACACTACTGATGGTGCCCAGGTACTTTCCCGTAACTACTATAACTATGTCATCTGCATATGCCACTTGTTTTGGTGCCCCTCCGTCAAATTTCTTGAGCAGTTCATTTGCTACAAGTAACCATAATAGCGGCGATAGTACCGCACCTTGCGGAGTGCATGCATATTTGGTGACGCTCGTATTGTTCCATTCCGCTCTTGTCTTCCTGCTAGCTAACTTATCCATAGATAAATCGCGGGTTGCACATTAAGTGCTTCTATGTTATTTAAAATAGCATCTTTCGTCACGTTGTTAAAGGCCCCTGATATATCTACAAATACTTCTAGAGAGTACTCCTTATATTCTAACGCCTTTTCTATGTTTAGTACAAGTAAGTGAAGTGCAGTTTCAGTAGATCTGCATTTGTTATAGGCGTGCTGCGCCTTGGATAATACGTCCGTCGCAATTGTATCTCTAATGTATGTGTCTAGAATCTTCTCTAACGTTTTCAGGAGAAATGAGGTCAGACTAATGGGTCTGTATTCCTTCGAGTAGAGAGGGTTGCTTTTTCCAGCTTTTGGAGTAAACTCAACTCTCGCTTCTCTCCACAATACAGGAACATAGCTGAACCTCAAGCATCCCCTGAATATCGTTCTTAACCATGGTACCACAAGATGGCTTACCTTTTGGAGCATGGCTGGGAAGATTCCGTCCAGTTCTGGCGATTCATAAGGGTCGAAACTTTGTATAGCCATAGAATGGCTTGTTGGTCGTCATTACGTTCGTCGGGATGTCGTGCACAATATTTCCGCTCGGTTCCAGATCTGTAGTTCCGCACACCCTGGAAAATGTGTGCTGACCAGGTCTTCTAGAGAGTCCTCACAGCTGACAGCCTACTCCCCGTTGCAAGCAATTCAACCCCTTTCTCAAGTGCGATGTGTGACCTGTATTTCCGGGGTATCATTGGTGTCTTCGATAGTACATCCCTATACAAGTCCCAGTTCGTATTCTTAGGATTTCGAAAGGATATAAGTTTATTTTTTAAGCGGAATATAACCTGAAAGCTTATGTAGCTGTGATCAGAGAATGAGGTTGGTCCAACATATGTTGGCTCTTCACCTCTATTTGGTATTTCTAGGCTACTCTGAAGAATATAGGGATTCACCTCGGTCGTTGAGCACTACCCCAGATGTGATGTGCGTTAGCGTCAGTTCCTACCACCAGAGCGTGCTTCTTTCTGGCAGCTGTTTCTACCAGCTTTCGAAGATCTATCTGTGGTGCTTCTTCATCATGTGGCGTATAGCAAGACCCAAAGAGTAACGTCTCATCCTTGCAACCTTCCAGCGCCACCACTGTCAGATCGTCTGAAGAGAGATTATGATCAATATAAGAACATATACTTTTTTTAACTATTATCGCTGTTCTTACCTTATTTTTTGTAATCGGGATGTAGGTGTTGTAGTTATGTGACTTTAGACCGGATACCTTGTGGCCCGATGCTATCCATGGTTCCTGGACTAGAGCCACATAGTAGCAGACTCCCTCTATGTTGAGCAGGAGCTCGGCTGAGGCGTTCTTACTTTTGTGGAGGTTTATCTGAAGGACCTTCACCATGATATACATAAGTTTCCATAAGAGTTTGAATTGTTTTAAGTAGAAAGTAGGAGAGAGCGTGGATTTATAGTATTATACTCATGCCGACGAGTTCGGCCATTTTGAATGTTCAGTTAATTGTTGACAGCTGCTTTGCTTGCACGTGTTTCGGCTCGTCTTCGATTTTTACCTACTCAAAAAGATGGATCAAAGAACCTGTATGAAATTGTGTGTGAAAAACGAAATTAAGTGCGCGGATGCATTCAGAATGTTGACTGTGTCATACGGAGAAGCTACTTTGGTACCACATAAACGTTTATCGATGGTACAAAATGTTCCCAGAAGGCCGAGAAGATGTGAAGGACGAAAATTGTGCCGGATGTCCGAGCACTTCAACAACAGACGAAAAAATTGACGAAGTGAAGAAAATGGTATTGGCCAATCGTCGAGTCACCGTTAGAGAAGTTGCTCAGGACCTAGACATATCGGTTAGCTCGTTCCATTCGATTTTTTCAATGATTTGGTCATGGGACGGGTCGCCGCGAAATTCGTACCAAAACTGCTCAATTTCGACCAAAAGCAGCATCGCATGAACATTGCTAATGAGATTTTGGGCTCTGTCCGCGACGACCCAAATTTGCTCCAGAGGGTTATAACTGGTGACGGATCGTGGGTTTATGGTAATGACGTGGAAACCAAAACTCAATCATCTCAATGGAAGCTGCCGCACGAATCAAGACCGAAAAAAGTGCGCCACGCTCGGTCGAATGTAAAAGTTTTGCTTACCGTTTTCTTCGATTGCAGGGGCGTTGTGCATCATGAGTTCTTGCCACAGGGTAAAACGGTCAATAAGGAATATTTCCTGCAAGTTATACGCAATTTGCGCGAAGCAATCCGCCAGAAACGCCCGGATTTGTGGAAGAACAAAAATTAGCTCTTGCATCATGATAACGCCCCTACTCACACATCGTTGCTTGTGCAAAAACAACACACTAATGATGCCATAGCCATCGTATTCCCCATATCTGGCCCCCTGTGACTTTTTCTTATTCCCGAAATTGAAGAGGCCCATGAAAGGACGACGCTATGCTACGATTGACGCGATAAATACGGCATCGAAGGAGGAGCTGAGCAAGATAAAGAAAAATGATTTTTTGAAGTGCTTCGAAGATTGGAAAAAGCGTTGGCACAAGTGCATAATATCTCATGGGGATTACTTTGAAGGGGACAAAACAGATATTCATGAATAAGTAAATAATTTTTGAAAAAACAAAAAATTCGCGATACTTTTTGAACACACCTCGTGCATATGAAAAATTAAATTAATAGTTGAAAATCGATTTTGATAAAATACATTTTTTACCAGGTAGTTTTGTTAAACTAGATACAAACGGGCCGCTGTAGCCGAATGGGTTGGTGCGTGGCTACCATTCGGAACTCACAGAGAGTACGTTAGTTCGAATCTCGGTGTAAGGTCAAAAATTAAGAAAAAGTTTTTCTAATAGCGGTCGCCCCTCGGCAGGCAATGACAAACCTCCGAGTGTATTTCTGCCATGAAAAAGCTCCTCATAAAAATATCTGCCGTTCGGAGTCGGCTTGAAACTGTAGGTCCCTCCATTTGTGGAACAACATCAAGACGCACACCACAAATAGGAGGAGGAGCTCGGCCAAACATCCAAGAAGGGTGCACGCGCCAATTATAAATAAATAAAAAGATACAAAAGGGTCAGAACTTAATAACACTCTATTTTATTTATTAATCAATACTCGAGCCATTTTTCTTGTGTAACTCAACGGTCAAATTTTTATGTTTTTATTTTTTTTTTTTACTCTGGGGCTTTCTTAGTCAATTTAATGGAGAGGCTTTAATTGCTTGCTCAATATCCAAGTAAAATGTGTAAAATTATGGCACGTCTGTCTGAAATGTCGGATTTGGTTAACAAATATTGCCATAACTTAATGAACTACTTACTCCCAGCTTAGGTTTATCTACAAGTAATCCTAATTTTTCTCTGCATAGAGCTTCAACTATTTTCGTTTTATCTGAGCAGATAGTCAAAAACAATGCGGATTTAGATTCCTATCTTACCGTATCTAATTTGTAGACGCGTAATTTTCTACGGGAGAATCTCGTCACTATGTGCACTTGATCATATAACTTCCATCCCAGATCTTCGAACTGACGAAAAAGCCGCAGGTCCAAGTCACTCCCGACTGCGCTACCAAAAATTGAAATCAATCGCGAATAATTCTGTTCAAAATGCCTTTGAAGTCGAGTTCATCTTTAGTTACTTTAACGATTTGCTCTAAGACATACTAAATTTTCTAACGGATGTTGTAGAATTACATTTCACTTACTGTTAACGAGAAACGCTTGTCCCACCCCACCCAGACATTGGCTTGGCAACAGGCTTTCAAAGCGCTGGCTTTATACATTTTCGCAGCCTAAAGGAATTGTGTTTGTCTACGTGTGCCACGTTTTAATGTACTTGATGACGAATCTTCTAAAACGCAAAGAATTTGGAGTCGAGGATCTTCAAATGTGTAGTTACCAAACTGTTTTGACAGCGATCGTTTTCAAATTTATGTTTGTTAATTAAACAATACTTGCAACTTACGACTGAATACCCTATGCGTATGAACCTCTGCTTATATACAGATACTAACAACTATCGTAGATCGTTCTAGATCTGGCAGCTGGTATCTTCTAGCGAGTTCTGTTGTGGTTGTTGTTGTAGCAGCTTACTAAACCCAGTCTGTGCGATGTAGTCACCTGTCACGAATTCGAGTTTTGTTTTGACATCTCACTCGCTCGCTATAGTTTCCAGTCGATTCGCGAAATTTCACCATTCGCGACAATACATAAGGGAATTCAGTTGCTCTTAAGTACTGCTCATATTGCGAATGTAAATGAATTATGCACATGTAAAAACTTTTATTTTTTTACGAGCTTCACACATTTATAAAAGTTGCAAGAAAAAGAGCTTGATAATCTGTTTTACAATGTTTTAAGGAAAATGCAATTGGGTCAGTTCTGTAATCTCATAGTGCTATAATTCAACCTTGTGCGACGTACAAATTGTAACCCTCGCATAGGTATCGAGAATTTAGGAGTCTTTCAAACATGATTTTTACTATCATTTATTTATCAGATTAAGTAATGAAGTTGATTTTTGAAGTTTATTCATAAATTTATAAAGCCCCTGTCCTTCATATATAGTCTCAGTGAAAGGAAAGATGACAATTTATGAAATTTTTAGTTTCATACTGTACATTTTGAGAAACGTATGTACGTTTAGCAATTTCTGAAGATTGTTGGAAATGATGATTTGTTTACTCCAACTGATATTTCTTTTCAGACTTTGCAATTCTTATAAGCTTAAGTCTTAAATCAGTCTTAAGAAAAACTTCAAATTGTGATCATGCCATTTAATAACTAAAACTCTTTAATAATTTAATTTGACCATACCACCTGGGCGAAGCACATGGAAAGATTGGGCATCTCAGACAGTGTACTCTGTCCAGCTTGTGAAGAGGAGGATGAGACGGCGGACCACTGCCTGTGCGTCGCCCCGCCTTCGCTCGAATCAGGTTTGAGGTCTTTGGCATTGATATGTTAAGAAGCGACCATCTTGGCTCCTTGGCACCACAAGATCTACTCAGATTTCTTCGGAGATCGGGTATATTTAAAGAAAAATAAAAGAAAATCCAAGAGTAGTACAATGGACTTAATAAATGTCTGAGTGCTGCACTTGCTAGTTGTCGCGACAAAAAAACAAAATGTATCTGTCTGCCCATCTTATAAAATAAAGTTTCGAGATACGTGTGCAATGTACTGGGGAGGGAGAGGGGAAACAAAAGAGGCGTTTCTTTGAAATGTACAATAGTAAAAAGTCATCGACTGTTGATATTACATCAAAAAACGAATTAATTGATTGAAATTTGGATTTGTATTTTATTCTATACTTACCTAATCAAAAAGTTCCCTGAATGTATTCTTAAAATTCAAAGTACAAGTTCGCTCTTCAAAGTACTCTCCCCCAATTGCAACACATTTATCAGCTCTCGATACATTTCTGGAACTACATTTTTGGTATAGCCATCAGACATTTTTTTTTCGGCTGTTAAAACGTGTTCCGCGTGGTGGTTATTTGACTCGATTAAACAAACAAAAATCGCAGGTATCCATATCAAGCGAATCAGCGAAATTCGATTTTGGGGAATCGTTCATGTAAACGTCTCATAACGACCAAATAATAGTACCCATTAACTGTCTGACCTTCTGGTAAAAATTCATGGTGTATAATATCGTTATCATCCATAAAAATCATGAACATCGCTTTCTTTTTTGACTCAAAACAACACGTTTTTTGGCCTTGATTCATTTGGAGCTCTCCACTCATTCGCCTGATGTTTTGATTGCGTACTCGTCGTACTCATAAGCCCACGTCTCCAATAGGGATGTGTTCTATAAATATTGGGTCCGATTAAACCTTGGAAATCGTGTCTTTGGCTATATAAACGCGATTCAAATTTGCTGAAAAATTCAGGACCCAACCAACTTTGCAGCAACTTGGCGTTCTGAACGATTCATAAACAATGTTAAGCCCTTAAGCCCTTTGTCATCTCTCTGCTAGTTATTTGCGGTTATTGATAAACTATTCTTTCACTTTATTGGTGTTTTCGATGTCCATGACCTGGCACAACGCTCGTGATCCTCGATTTTCTTTTGAGTATCATTACCGAAACAGTTTCCCAGCATTTCTAAGCTTTTCGCACCATTGAATCCATTTTTAACGCAAAATTTAATATAAACTCGTTATTGCAAAATCAAATCAATTTTTAAAACTATAAAAAGTCGAAAGCACGTGCAGAGGGGTGCGTAACTTTTACAAATATCAAGCAATGACAATACAATTTTGGTAGAATGTTAATCACAGATGTGGCAACCTACCTAACAAAAAAAAGTGATTTAGAGCTGGACCTGACCCAAGGCGAATTTATTACAGGTGACAGCAAACACATATAAGTAAAACCTTACATGTATTTGTTGTTGCGTTTGGTGCAAGCATCATGTCAAAATTAGCAAGCAAATGTAAACATGCGAATGTAAACATACCAATACATACAAACAAAGCATATCATTTTGACGTAAGCCATACCTACGGCGAAAAATTCAGCTGGGTGAATGCTGTCACCTTATTAAATCCACCTTGACCTGACCGTTGTTCTGTGAACTTTTTGAGAACATACGCTCTTCAGACGGCATCGAAGTAACATGGTCTGTATTGATTATTTTTTGTATTTGATTCCTAAAATCTCAGTATTTTCCGACTTCAATTGTAAACAAACCGTTGTCACCTTCAAATTTGCTGAGTTTCAATTAACAGTTTGATATTGACCACACCTCTGCATTCTGCACATGGCATTATTGCTTTTGCTTCCTTTAATATTTTAGTAATGCATATTTTACCACATTAAAAAGCAGTAAGGTCGGATTAAATCTAATTGGTGAAAAAGTCATTTTAAAGTGACTTGCTTGCATTTTTGCTCGTTTATTTGTAAAGATCACTTCGCAAGCCATTGTTCGGCTGACAAGGGGTACACTAAAGTCGCTGTTGGTTGCAGCGACAAAGTGTTACGGTGACGTTTTTCGGACATTTGTACGAATAGCCGAAGTATTTAAAAGATCCATCTAATGGGCTTAGCTTTAAAAAATCTTCCTCATGTAGACTAAAGCACAGGTTAAAAATTCTATATTTATTTGAGTTTTCTTTGGATTCAGATCGATTATCGACAAAAACTTTTTTTTTATTTCAATTCACAAATATGGTACCCGTGCGTGCGTTTTTGGATGCGGTAGGAAGGCATTTCATAGGTGTTCAGAAAGCCTACGATTATGTCTTCTGGGAGCAAATTTTTCAGAAGATCTCGTATTGGTATTTCAGCTTCCGTTGGTATACTAAAGATTTTATGCGCTTTTCATAGAGAATGTCTCGTGCTATTTTGTGAAAGTTTTGGAATAAACTCACTTTTGTCGGTACTAGTTGCGGCACGTGTAGTTTAGATTTTAGTTATTGTTTGGAACCAAAAGAGCGGTGAAGTTGGAATTTCAGTCGTCCTTTTTGATACCTCATGTGCTTTTGCCGGTTTGATACCTCATGTGCCGGTTGAAATGGATGAGTTATACCATCATGTGAGGCTAATAGTACAGGGTGGGCCAAATACGACCTACTAATGTTAAACACAAATAACTTTTGCAATAATCATTTATTTTTATTGCATACCGTAAATTTGCTTTGTCTCATAAAGTTCATGACATAGTTCGTAATGTCGGAGCCAAGTTTCCAGGTTTTAAGTTGTTCAACAATTGTGTGAATGCCTGTGTGTCGTATGTCTTTTCGTAGCCAAAAAGTAAGTCGTTTGGAAGTATAAGATTATCGAGAGTAACGATGATTAAGCCTGTATAAAATAAGTTTTCGTCGATTTTTCTTTAATTTTCTCACTAAACTCACTCTTTCTCTGCCGGATCCCCACAACTTCTGCAATGGGGGTTGCACGAAAGTCCCAGCTTCTCCCCATGAGTTCTGATCACCAGTGATAAGTTTGGCAATTGAGTGGCGTGGGATTTCCAGCACTTTAGCGTCCTGCTTCTGTCTGAAGCCAAAGTGTTGTTGAATGAATGCCGCGAAGATCTCCGCTTGAAAAACATTACTAGTTTTCGGCAGTTTAAAGGTTACTGAAATATTGGCTGATCTATAGAAAACCCCCGCTCCAACTTCAGGCTCCATCTTGGATCCATCGGTGAAAACAGAGGAACCCCCAGCACAACCCCCAAAACCTAGTTTACGGATGGAGAAATCTGTCTCTAAATTCCAACAATGTCCTACAGGAGATCGCCTCCAGAAGCCAACCACCATCAACCTAATAGCGCTCTGAGCGGCAATTAATTCAACTTGAAGATCAACGGGAAGTAAGTGAAGAAGGAGATGTTAAGGGCGGCAGGGATACCAATACATGCCGTTCTCTGCACTCTCTCTGATTTAATGGTGTTATAGCCCTTTCGAAGAGCTACCCACCACACTAGACAGCCATATGACGAAGATTACCAGGTAAGCTTGAAAGTTTCTTATTTCATAGCAATAATTAAAAAGTCCCCTGACCTTCTCTTTCAAGTCGGTCAGCGACTTGCTTCAGCAGGGAGAAAAGTCGTTTTTGCTAAAGGATATTGGACAGGCTACTTTAAAGTGTTTAACTTGCATATCCAGTTCTTGTTCCTGTTCAACTTCTTGTTGAAAACCCTGTGAAAAAGAGTCCAGTGTGTTCTTTTTGGGTTTCTACGAGGTTTCCTGAACGAAATAGATGTCAAAAAGGATCAGCATATGATTCGAAAAATTATTAACAATAATTAATATAAATTTCTGTCAAAGAGGGTCATACAAATTTATCGCTGAGTTATTCGGGCGGTCCAAAATTTTTTTTGTAAATGCCCTTAAGCCCAAAAACTCCACAGAATGACGTGGTGGTAAAAACAACTTGCACTACGAATAATTTAACTGTGACTTTTGCCAAGAAAGATCCTTTGAAGTCATCAAAGGCCATTGCAACTGAAATCAACAACGTAGTATCAGCGAGAACTGTACGTCGTCGATTGTAAAAAGTGAACCTACCAGGCAGAGTAGCTCTTAAAGTTCCCCTTCTGAAACAAGCCAATTTAAGAAAGAGGAACAGTTTTGCTCAAGAGCACAAGTCAGAAATGATGTTGGGTGAAATGTCAGACGTCCTAAAGGATAAGGTGGCGGCAACATAATAACCTGGAGATGCTTCTCCTGATATAGAGTAGAACCTATTCACTTCATAACCAATAAAATGGACAAATTTATTTACAAGCACATACTTGCTTTTTATGCTAGATAATGATCCGAAACATTACTCAATGTTAGTACGTAAATGGTTTTCACAAAATACTGTTAAAGTTATGGATTGGCCAAGCCAGTGACCCGACATAAACACCATTGAAAATTTTTGGGGAGATTTAAGGAAGGAAATCGGGAAGAAAACATTCAAAAATACGAGGAATTTATGATAAAAAATTAAAGAATGGTACTCCACTCCCACAGACACCTGCTGTTGGCTTATCAATTCTATACCAAATCGAATACAATCATTAACAATAATAGTGGAAATGGTTAAATTAAAACAGCATTTTTAATAACATCACCAAGCTATTTTTGTATCGTATCTATTTCTATTTCGTACCTATTTAATGAGCACATGAATATTTCTTCTTTGTTCCATGGTCACTAGTTTAAGTTTCAAAATATCCTTGAATTATTATTTATATTTGCTATATTAATCTATGAAATAAAAACCACACATAATTGAATATCTGTTATTATTAATTAAAAAGACTTGCATTTTCCGTATGAACGTTGGGTATATGTATATTTTAATGGCCATATATGTATATATATGTGCATATACGAGTGCACATATGGTCTACTGTCATAGATATTTTCTTTTAAAAGGGTGTCCCAGTGCAAAAAGACATTCCCAGTCTAAACGTAATTAATATCTAACAAAAGATATGGTAACAAATATTTTAGTCCCCTAAATAATATTGGGTAAACGGCATATATCACTATGAATTTATTAGCTGAACACATTCTTTTATTTTTTAAAAATAAATTTCACCATCATAAATTTAATAACGACTATTATTTTTCAGAAAAAGAAACATTTCGACGCAGCCAAACCCGGCGCAACCATATAGACCAAGATCTTGCTGATCATCATAATGAACCAAGCCGCTATACCAGGACCGAAATGGCACGTGCACAATATAATGATAGAGACTTTCTGCATTATGAAAAAGATAAATCTCATTTCATAGAGCAAGATGAGTGCAATTATATAGTTGACCAACTTGGTGAGCAAAGCAATCATTCTTGTATTATTAACCAACCGCAAAATGGGGAGGGAGCGCGATTCGGGATATTATCAGATGGTTCTAGTTCAAGAGATCTTCCGACAACAATAATGCATGGCAGTTCTATGGGAGGTCATGATGAGTTTAATTCCAATAGAGGTGTTATTAGCGATAGAATGACGCTAAATGCTATATAGGAATCATGGATATAAGGTTGGAAGTCAACCAAAATAATAGTTTAAGACGAACTTTGTAAAGACCATACTCTAATTGTTTGTGTATCACTAAATATTTAATCAAAATGAGTTAAATAAGTAGCTAGCCTAACATATTCAGTACACAACCGGAAGGTGGATATGTTTTAATATTCCCGTCTCTAATTTCTGCTTCATCTCTCCTAAATTTGGTTATAATTATATTTTAGCTATTCAGACTTATAGCAAGTTTTGCATGAAATGCTAAAATAGCTTTCATCCAGCTTTGCGAATTTCGCCCAAAATAATCCTTCAAAATTGTTACAATTTTGACGGCTGTATAATAAGTGCAAAGCTATTTAAAATATCAAAAAAGGATAATGAAGAATGTATAACGTATAAAATGAATTCAGTTATAATGAGAGTTCTATGTGAGGGAGAAAGAAATGCGAGAATCTGAGGCAGATTGTGCCAGCCAATTGCTCTCTTCTAGGTATGGTTGCAAGCTTATAATTATTGAAAATAAATGAAACTTATTTATTATATGTGAATATAATTATATTGTACAATCTTGTTATTAATAGGAAAATAAATAATTTATATAAAATTTATTTGAGTTCCGTTCATTTTTACCACGTAAGTGTGAACATAATAAAGGCGTTATGAGAACTGATCAATGGCCACTCTGTACTCAGTTAAACAAACAACAACATTAAAGGACAACAAGTACAGGGCAAAAGGACAGCTGAACTGCTGCCATGCGTGTACGTTTCCCTAGAGCACACTTTAATTTTCTTGGACAAACTATATCCTATCCAAAATTATAACAAAACATAGGAACTTTCAAATGACACGTCTATGTGCTGTTTTAAAATACAATAGAGCATGTAAATATTTAGATTCTTTCAGGTTTCACTGTTCATAAATGGCTCTTCTTTTTTGTCGGTATGTAAACGCTGAATAACTTTGTCATTGATTTGACTTCAACAGACCGATTGACTTCAACATACATACATAGATGTTTTCGATACGTCAATTCAGTACAATCAACCATGGATGGTTATTCTAGATAAAAGAGCTGTGATTGGAAAATACCGGAAATGCAGGAAAGCGAAGAATTCCATGTAGCAGAAAAACCGCCAACTTAATAAGGACTTTGTTGCATGAAGTATGATGGCTAAAAAGAGCTATGAAATTGTTGGAGAAATACGACTACATATTTGACGGATAGTTGTGAAAAATTGACCACGAATAGATGACACCCTTTACCACGAATAGATGACATCCTCGATACTTCTGCGGTCAGATTACATTTGAATCCGCAGAAGTGTGCATTGTTCTTAAGTGTGCATTGTTCTTGTGCATAAGGAAAAAATAAAGACAGTCAAAAATTAGCCACGAGCAGGAAATGTGCACGAAGTGCGAAGTTCCCTACGGTTATGCTCCTATTCTTCTTCTTAATTGGCGCGATAACCACTTATGCGATTTTGCCCGAGTGTTTGTTCATTTCAATTCATACGACATGACCCAGCCAACCAAGCTATGTCTATGTAGTCGTATCGTCTGCGTCACAAACGTGCAAGGGTCCAAAAATCGTCCGCAGAATCTTTTTCTCAAACACTCCAAGGGACGTATCATCGGATGTTGTCATTGCCCAAGCTTCTGCGCCATACGTTAGCACGGGCATGATGAGAGCCTTATAGAGTGTTTATAGAGCTTTTTCGTCGAAAGAGGACTTTCCCTATCTGCCTACTCAGTTCACAGTATCAAAGTATGATAGCACTTGTTGGCAAGAGAGATTTTTCGTTGCATTTCAAGGTTGTCATTGTTATTTACTTATATTTTATCAAACACAACCAACAGTTTTTTTAAAGTCTTTGAACTTATGAATACTATTCTTAAAATAACATAGTGCAAGTACATATAAAGGTTGTGAATATGGAGTAAGTATAGAAATAGAAGACTACAAAAGTTCTGTTACAAGTTAATACCTATTTTTATGAAGTTAGTTTCATTTATTGATATGGAAATAAGTTTCCGCCCTCGTATAAAAGGTGCCGCTGCTGATACCATTTTTGTCATCCCTCTAGTAATATACTGGTGATTTGAAGGTGTATATGTGCGGTTTCGATGACAGTAGTTGACATTCGTTTGAAGCGTAAATATCCTTTTTTATCTGACGTCAAAAATGGCTACGTTTATCCCGAAAAAACAGCATTTGCGGGAAGTCATGCTTCATTATTACCATTTAAAGAAAAGTGCAGGGTAACATGTCGTATGTTGTCAAAATTTACGGTATTCACGCTCCATCAAATACAACTTATAAAGAGTGGTTTCGACGCTTCCAAAGTGGCAATTTCGATGTGAGTGATAAAGACTGCGAAAGGGCACCGAAAAAATCCAAAGATACTCAACTAAAACAATTATTGGATGAAGACGCATGTCAAACCCTTGATGATATGTCTAAAGAGTTGGATGTTGACAGATCAACCGTCGGTAAACGTTTGCACGCAATGGGAATAGTGCAGAAAGCAGGTAACTGGGTGCCACATTAATTAAAGGAGAGGAATATCGAGAGACGTTTGGTGACATGTGAGATGCTTCTTGAACGTCAGAAAAGAAAAGGTTTTCTGCATCGCATCGTCATTGGTGATGGAAAAACGTTCTATTATGATAACCCTGCCAGGTAAAAAAAATATTTATACTTCAGAGATTATGTTGTGTCATCTATTTTGAACTCCTTGAATCATCTGAAACCATCACTGGCGATGTTACCAAAGAAAAGCGGCCGGAATGGGACTGATTTTTCTGCATGGCAATGCTAGGCCACATGTTGCTATATCGGTCCAGAAATATTTAGGGGGACTAAATTGGGAAATCTTGCACCATCCGCAGTATTTCCCACAAATTGCACCTTCGGATTACCATCTATTCCGATCAATGCAGTTAGCCCTTATTAGAGAGCGGTTAACTTCTTACGAGAGCATTGCAAACTGGCTGAATGAATGGATCAAGTCAAAAGATCTTGATGGAGAGGAGAGGAGTCCGGATGCTGCCTGAAAGATGGAGTAAAGTTGTAGATCCAACGACATAATTCACATAATATCATGTATTAATGAATTGTTTAAATAAATCCTAACTTTGGCTAAGGAAGGACGGAAACTTATTCCCATACTCAATAATCATCTAAATATTAAAAAAACCATTTAAATTTTCATTCGCAATGGTCACCATTTGATTTCACACAAGCTTTCAAACGTTTATTGTAGTATGCACGGTTTCCATGAATATCAACGCCGCTGCTCGAACCAGAGATTGTTTGAGATTCTCCAAATTTCTGTGAGGTCGTCGACAGGCCATACTCTCCAATTCTGGCCACAAACTGTAGCCCGATGGCTTCAGATCTGGACTCCCAGAAGGCCAATCTTCTGCGGGTCTTGCACTGATCATTTGTACTTTTACGACACTTATGCGATTTTCCTTAGCTCCCGCCACCATTATTAACAAGCGAAATTTTCTACGAAACTGAGTGTAATTTATGAGTAGACAATACGTTTGAACAAAAGCAAAAATAGCTTTTTTCTGCGAATTTGTTACCGTGCATGAAACGTAAAATTTCTCACAAAATTTATGGCAAGACAAAGTACATATTAGCAACTATTGGCAACAAAGTAATGTATCAGTTCACTTCTAAAGCGCGGTGTGCTTTTGTTTATTTTGATTTTGAGTGGTAGGAGGTTCCAAAGACGGACAGCAAGGACAAAGAACTGACGTTCTGTTATTAGACAACTGTATTTCATATGTAAGTTAAGAGATCCAGACGATTTTGCAAATTCGGTCCATAAGGTATATGTTATCGGTGATAATGCTGGTTCCTAAATAAACGAAGTCTCTTACGACCTCGAAATCATAGCTGTCAACGCCAGTGTGTCGACTGTTTGTTTGGTGACCAGTGGTACTTCGTTTTGTCCCAGTTCACCACCACCATTCACTCTGTAAAGAAGCAATTATCCAGAACTGACAGCGCGGTAGTTAAGGACGATGGTGTCAATATCATCGGCATATGCTAAGGATTCTACGCTCTTAAAAAAAATTGTGCCTGAGCGATTAAGTTTTGCGGAGCTCGCACGATATTTTCCAGCATCTGGTAAAAGAAGTCACACGACAGCGAGTCAGCGTTTGGTATCAAACGGCGCGGAGAGGTTCTTCCCAAATCTGACGGCGCTGCAAGCATTGGGCAACGTAATTTTGCATAGCCGTATTAGGTTTGTGGGGATACCAAGTTCAGACATCGCGGCTTATAGGGAACTCCTTCTCGCACTGTCGAATGCACCTTTAAAACCGACAAATAGATGATGTGTGTCAATTCTCCTTTCGTGGGTCTTTTCAAGGCTTGGCGCATTGGGAATATCTCATCGACGGCGGATTTCCAAGTTTTAAGCCATACTGATAAGGTCCAATCAGTTGGTTGGTAGTGGGATTCAGCCTTTCACACAATACGCTTGCTAGAACTTTATAGGCGATATTTAGAAGACTAATCCCGCGATAATCGGCACAGATTGCAGAATCACCCTTATTGTGAATAGGGAAGAGCACACTTTTCCAATCGGCAGGCATGCTTTCATCCAACCATATTTTGCATAGAAGCTGATGCATGCACCTAGTCATGGTCGGGTAGCGGAACGACATCAACGATTGGGGTATCGAGTTCTTCTCATTCTCTGTGACATGCGTGGCTGTCACTATTTAACAGGTTCGAGAAGTGTTCCCTTCATAATTTAAGTATGCTATGGATGTCAGTCACCAGATCGCCGTCTTTGCTCTTACGCTCCGGTGTTAAAATCTTCCATTCCTCGTCGTACCAACTGTTCTTTCGGGCTCGTCGGAATACGATTTCTTTTTCGGCGGCGGTACGTAGGGAACGAGAAATGTTGCTCCATTGCTCGTGCATGCCGGTTTGTTGGGCAGTACTCTCTGCGAGCAGGAGTGAAAGTCGAGTGGCGAATCTTCTGGCTATCTTTTATGATTGCAGCTTTTCGATGTCGAAGTGGAAGTCGATCAGCCTCTGTCCGTTACCGGATATTTCGTTGTGCAGGGTGAATTTTCTGACTGTGGGACCAGAAATGTCTTCCCTGGCGTTCAAGTCACCAAGCACAATTTTTATGTCGTGGCGGGGGCAGCGCTCATAGGAACGTTTCAAGCACTCATGGAAGGAATCTTTGGCCACATCGTCCTTCTGTTGTGTCGAGGCGTAGGCACAAATCAGCTAGATAGTAAAAAATCCCGCTTTGATGCGGATTATAGCGAGACGCTCGTCCACTGGGGTGAACGACAGTACTTGGTGACGAAGGCTCTTTCCCACTATAAATCCAACACCGAATTTTCGTTCCTTTACTCGGCAGCTGTAGTAGATGTCGGAAAGTCCAATGCTCTTCTTGTCTTGCCCCGTCCATCGCATCTCTTGAATGGCAGTGATGTCAGCCTTTACTCTCACGAGGACATCAACCAACTGGGCAGAGGCACGTTTCCCATTACGGGATCGGACATTCCAGTTGCATGCCCTAAAATCATAGTCCTTAGTTCGTTTGCAGGAGTCGTCATCAGAATAAGCAGTATTCATCCGAGGCTTTGTTATCACTTTCATTGGGGAAGAATTTTTACGCAACGAGTCCCAAATCCAGCCCACCACAAGATATCCTGAGTTGATTGGCCTTCTCATATTAGCTCGCCCTCAAGCAGATGTTCGTGAGCTCTCTAGATACTTGAGCTCTAGGATACTTGGGTGAAGCCGGAAAGTTGTGAGCTGCTTGGTCTATATTCCGAAGAATCGTCCTGGCCACTTGCAAGTGAATGACAATCAAGGACTTTCCCCATTTGCTTGGACTTCTACACAAAGAACCATTCTCTTGTGTACGTATTGCCGTCGTTGTATTGCTGGATTCGAAAATGTGGACCGAGATAAGAAGAAGTCAATGGAATTATGCTGATCTAGAGAAGATCATGGAAGCGAACGACGCTAGAGAGAGACCATCTAAAACTGAAATGGCGATAAAAAGTTCTATGGCTATGGCATTGGGATACAGCGTAAGTTCGAAACTGGGCATGGATTCAAAACTGAGTGCAATGTATGGCAGCGAAAGGTCTAAAGGAGAGAAGTCATGCAACACAGGTTCACTGTTTAAGAGAGTAGCCATGAATATAATGGATCCGGCAGCAAATATAAAATATACTTGGTGGACTACTTGACTAATGGCTGTAGTGTATAATCTACCATACCAAGTGGCCAAAACCATTGCTGTGGTAGTGTGAAAAGGCCAGGGAAATTGGGACAAAGACATTCAAATGCTTCTATTGGCCTCTCGCTGAGCTGAACAGGAAGCTACTTACACAAATGGCGTACAACGTACTGGCTCCCGAATTCGTAAAACACTACTCCGAGATGCCGATAAAGGACCATTTTTTGAAAATCACTGATTTAAGGCTATTGTTATAAACGTAATTTAACTCATTAATTTAATGTATACATTTAATAAAGGTTAATAATAAATGTAATACCTATGTATTGAAATTTGCGATTAGTACACTCGTTATAGCCCATTAGTATGCAGACATATAAAATATCCTTTGCAAATTACGCTGCAAGCTAATCAATTTAATAAATAAATAAAATAGGAGAATTATTTCAAGATATTTTCGTAATCAATTGATAGACGAAATAATCAGAGGCATAAGGAAGAAAACGCACATAAGAATAGAACATTTTAAAGTATTTATTTATTTCGGCCTTTTATTGTAAAAATTTAATCATTTTCAAGTGTGTAAAAGGAAATAGATATATGGGACAAAACTAATATTACATTAAATCTTAAGAAAATAATGTAAAATAATATATATACAGCGTGTTTTATAGCTCGGATGTCCTCCGTTATTTATTGTAACTGATACTAGTCGTCGTGGAATCGAATTACCGGACTAACTGAGGGCCACTTCAGCACAGGAATATGTTTCGACGCAAAAAACTCCTGTACTTTGTACGTTTAGCGCTGTGAATTGGAGCATTGTCCTGTTATTACGTGCAAGAGTCACCGCCAAAAATTCAATAAAACATTGTCCATCACCTCTACGTCACTTTCTGCGTTCATTTTATGCGAAATAAAACAAATTGGGGTTTTGCCATGGTAACTAAAATCAGTAATGAGCTTCTGATAACCATCAGGCCAAACGAGATTAATTTTTTTTCATCGCCGTTCAGAACTTATGGTTATCGGCAAACTCTTCACGACATAACACCAATTTTCTTCCATATAAAAGTATGTGCTTCATATGGAGGAAAATTTTCAACATCGTATTCAAAAAAAAATTGTAACTTCAAACTAACACTTTATTATATAAAAATTGAATAGATTATAAAACTGCATACATAAAAATTTTCTAAAGATTCTGATTAAAAAGTTGAACATTTGATTAAAGTTTCGGAAATTTGTCTACTTATAATTATTGTGAATGTTTTAAAAAGTTTGAATCTTTAATTTATAAGGCTTTTGCTATACAATTTTTATTTTATTATTTGTTGCATCCGAAAAAGGAAGTAATTTACATTAATTGGCAGGTACAATAATTTATGGCAGGACAAAATATTACAATTAAATATATATAAACATTATTTAAAAAAGTTAACAAAAATTTGTAAAAACAAACCTTAAAACGTTTACTGTAAAAAGTTTTGGACTATATGACAGGAATTGAGTATGTCGAAATTAGAGATTCTTCGAGTTGAAGATTTTTAACGTTATTTGCTAAATGTTTATGCACGAGTCCATGGACTAAGATGATAATTAGTAGTACTACTTTCTTAGTAGTACACCTTTCTTAGCTTCCACTGATGTTTGACATCGTAGTCTTCTTTGATATCTTCTTATTTTATTTTATTCATTTTTATTATTTATTTAAAATTAGCATGAAAATATTGCGATTATTATAAAAAGATAAAGTGACTTATTTATGTGAGCGCACGTGTACAAATGTGTACAACAAATCTAAGAAACCTTAAAAATATGTATTCGGTTTGACAAAAGCAATTAAAGCCAAACTCAGCCTCTTTTTTCGGTACTTCTTTATATCATATTCATACCTTTTTAACTTCTCTCCTCACTGCTTCGCAGCCCTACAGCTCCTTCTAGACTTCTAAATATAATATTTATAATTAGCAAGGGGTCTCGATATATTTAGGTGCATTTTTAGGGTGTAGTGTGATAACGAACGTGAAAAAGTTTAAAACTAATAAAACTTTAATTATCCAACGGAACAAAAATTGAGGTGAATATTTTTTTGTGACAAATAACTTACTTTTAACTTTTGCTTTAAAACACTTGTGGCTGATGAAGTATAAATAACGAGGACAAATACTGTTGTTGCTCTTCATACTTGTACATATGCATGTACGCGACAATAGAATACCACCCAAGGCAAAGCAAGAAAATTATAGTTCATCGAACTCTATCTTCTCTCTATCCTCATGTTTCTAGCTCTTTGCTGTTGTAGCATTAATTTTAAAGTATAAATACTTGCAATCATGACGAGATATTAGGCAGAAACTCAGTTCCGTATTTTAATGCTACTAATTGCTTATAAGAAAATCAGGTATTTTTAACATTAATAAACAAACGAAAACAAGAACAATGCTAGATTTTTTGCTATTATAAAAAAAAATTAAAATCAGTTGCTGCTGGTGTAAAAACACCAAAACCAAAGGGCTTGAACATCCAACACATTACATTTCCTGCAATAGGCCTCTTCGATGCGCCAAGCGTTAGCAGGTGGCGAATAGATGCAGCAACTGGTACAAATACACATATGATATATTGGTAGCACTGGAAAAGCGCTTCAAAAAATTAAATTTATAAGCACTTAATGAGGGAAACATTTTCCGCTCATACAGGAAAACAATTCACAATTTTGTTTTTAACTATAGACCACAAACTAAACAATTGCAAGCAACGGAGTTGCCGTGTATGTACACGACGAAAGATGTTTTCTAGATTTATGAGGTATAACCACCGCTAGCGAGGGCGAATTTTGCGCGATAACTTTATTATTGCTTTAACATGTAAATTTTCGTCAAGCGAGCAGAGAAGAGGTAAATTGAGTCGTTTATTTGCTCCATCCACTTTAGTTGCTCGCAATGGATAACCATGCCAAGAGCAGAAGGGTAAGTATTTTAAATTTGTTGTACGGGTAAGCTGCAGTTATGTCGATGAACCATATACCAGAGAGTCCAGCTCTGAAACGGTGCTCGTAGTAAGGAACCATCCGAACGTTTCAACACAAATTGAGTAAGTTTGTATCATATAATCATTAATTCAACTTAGCCAAACAAAAGATCGTAAAGTACTAGTACTTTTTAATCATTAAGGGGGCGTCCATAAATTACGTGAGATGTTTAAGGGGGGAGGGGGTCGAGTCAAATCTCATCTAATCTTACGTTGGAGAGAGGGGGGTCTCGGCAAATATCACGCAATTTTTTTTCTGATTGAAACAAAAAATTGTACATGCTTAAGATTTAATCTCAAGCGTAATCGTAGTATGATTAAGATCATTCACTAATTCGTTCGAAAGAAAATAATTTCATTCATACTTCGACGTTATACATTACTACTGTCAAACCACCATATTTGTTTTATACCAAATAGCTCAATTTAATCTGAATTTGCGGTACAGTGTAGCCCGTCGGTTGTTTTCGCGCCACTATGAGCCGAACGCCCTATCACTCAGGTTGACGTTTGACAATTCCGGACTTTAAAGAACATGACGGAAAATCATTTGCTCCATTTCTAATACGCGTACCGATTCAACCGCTGAATGCCTTCATCAGCACGCCTATTGATCTCTATTGCCCAAGTATACGTGATGATTTTGAGAAAATATGCTACAGTACATGCGGTATTTACTTCGCATCTATCACAAGAGCTGCAGAGCACAGGCGAGCAGCTCACATTGCACCAGCTAAGCAAGCGCGTATGTTCCGCAAAGTGCGACCCTCACGGATTGTCGACAAGACGAGCTAATGAGTTACTGTGCGCAAGCGTCAACGGCTTAGAGTGGCTAGATTAGAACGAAGTTGAAGGAGCACATGATTTTACTGAAAATCATATGGACATGTTGGTCCCAATAGTCTCTCTTGAAACCGCGCATGATTCTCCATGGACTGAATTAGAGTAGATATTCTTTTTTTAATCGCAGTAGTTACGATTTAAGTCTTCTATTGTTAAATTTTTATTACACTTATAACTCTCAGCAATATTGATTACTAGTCTTAACTAGTCGTAAATAAAAGCACGAAGCAAATTTTTTTTCTGTTTACAATAACAATCCAATGCGTTTACATAAGAAACCCACATTTTGAAAAATCTCACGTGAGATTGGGGGATGGGGGAGGGGGTTGAATAAAATCTCACGACATCTCACCAGGGGGGAGGGAGGGTCAGAAAATTGAAAAAAACACCTCACGTAATTTATGGACGCCCCCTAATATACTCAATATATTCAATTTTAAAATTCCGTTTGAACTCAAGTAAGGAACACTACTCTATGTATTTACCTCCGTTATTACAAAAGGTGATCAGATTGGAGGTTCTTTTTCAAATATGGTTTTTTGACAGACTACTGTCAAAATAAATACATAATTTTTGCAGAATTCATTGTCATTTCATCATGGAAAAGCTTACGCCTCAACGACGGTTACAAATCGTACGGTTGTATTACGAAAATCGACACTATGTGAAAAGCGTTCATCGCGCGCTCAGGCCAACTTATGGTGCCGTACTATTCGGAAAACCACCAGCAAAATAGAGAACAATTTTATATTATTAGATGATACTCGACCTATTAGACCACGTACATCCCGAAGTAAAGATAATATTGCGACTGTAAATGAGAGTTTTGCCGAAGACCCGGAAGAATCGTTTCGGCGCCAATAAAATAACTTGGCCTATCTTATGGCACTACTTGGTCATGGGTCAAAATTTATTCAAAGACAAGGCTGGCGCCAATACAACAGTGGAAATGAATGGCGAACGCTAACGCGCTATGATGAATAACTTTTTGATGCTGGAAGTTGAAGCAAGTGATCTCCACAACATTTGATTTCAACAAGACGGCAATTTACTGTGTCGACGTTTCGGTGAGCAATATATTTCTCGTCTAGACCCACATCTATCCCACCTTTGGACTTTTATTTTCGGGGGTATGTAATGTCTAAATGATTTGTTGATAAACCAGCTTCGATTGACGCATTGGAAGCCTACATTACAAAGTTATTCACGGGATTCCGACCTAAGTCCTCAGGGAGTCATTCAAAATTGGTGTTTACGGATAGCCAGATTATGGCGCAGTTGCGGCTAACATTTGAAAAGGATTATCCTCAAAGAATAAATGTCATGAAGGGTTCAACACAAAAATAATACCGATTGCCGATCGATACCTCTAAACAACAAGCAGGACAGAGCAAAGTTCAGATGAAACCGAAGCTAAAAAAGGTTTTACTCGTAAATTTAAAAAAATGAAACAGCAATACTTTGAATTATATGCATATCCATTTGGAGATTTATATGCTTTGTTGTTCTAAATTAAGGAAAAAATTCCTATATCTAGGGTGTTATGAAAATATTTTGTTCACCGATGCGAATGTGTATGTCGCTGACGACAAAGCTAGTTGGGGTTGATAACCCTTGAGTATAGCGAATATTTATACTCAGAAAAATTTTGAAAATTGGCCCAGATGATGTTTTAAGTCAAACTATTTTAGCTCTTATAGCTCCCGTTTATTATTAATTGGATTACAGTCGCTTGAGTGCAAAGGGTCGATTCTATAGCTTTCTTTTGAGCATAATTTAATTCAAGATGACATTGATTGTGCATTTCTTTTGCGTCGCATTAACTTTCTTAGTCCGGTGAAAACTTTACGAATCACTAAAAATCAATCGGCAACATTGCAAATGACAGTTAATATCTATTGTGGATAAAAAATAATAAACCTTTTAAAGAGAAGAACAAGAAAGTCTGGATGCAATGCTTGTTTGCACTAACACGTTCGAAATTATATTAATTGTGTTGATATTTCGGTACAGTTTAACATATTGCAAATTAAGATTTTTTTAAACAAATAATTATTTTTTAGTATCAAGGCAGCTAATACCGGTATTTGTTGCCTGAGGTCCATATTTTAATGACAAAACTATCCAATAAGAAAATCAGCTATTCAACAATCTGCGTCTGTCACACTAAATTTTAATCAGAATTAACTGCGCCCGTAATCCCGATTAACGCCGCCGCCTGTCTAGGCTATTACTGTAAACATTGTACTCTTAAGATTGTGCGGACTACTTTACATTAACAAGGGAGTATCTCCAAGTTCTAATAGCTATTACAAACAGTCTTTGCATTGGCCCAGGAAGATTGCACTGAAATTCAACCCCACAAAGACCGAAATGGTGATATTTACAATCATATATTTATAAATAATATAGCCGCTTTCAAGTACCCCGAATTTATTATTAATCGAAACATCGAATACAGATACAGAAAAGCGGTCATTGGGGCTTAAAACCCCGAAGCATATCCTCTCAAATGCGGGCACAGTTTGGTGACCCCCTTGGATTCTTATTAAACATATGTATGCACATAGGCGGCCGCCGTAGCCGAATGGGTTGGTGCGTGATTACCATTCGGAATTCACAGAGAGGTCGTTGGTTCGAATCTCGGTGAAAGCAAAATTAATAAAAAAAAATTTCTAATAGCGGTCGCCCCTCGGCAGGCAATGGCAAACCTCCGAGTGTATTTCTGCCATGAAAAAGCTCCTCATAAAAATATCTGCCGTTCGGAGTCGGCTTGAGACTGTAGGTCCCTCCATTTGTGGAACAACATCAAGACGCACACCACAAATAGGAGGAGGAGCTGGGCCAAACACCTAACAGAAGTGTACGCGCCAATTATTATTATTTTTTTTTTATTTATGCACATAGATGCACTTGCAAAACTAATGTATGATATTACAGACTTCAGGTATTCTTATACTCTAAGTACTATATATAGAAATGATTTCGAGATTAGCATCTTTGTATTTTTTGGTCTGTTCGTTGTTACGTATCACCAAGGAACGGCTTAACAAATTTGCTTAATTTTTTATGTTTTGCTTCTTTCTGATTGTTCAAAGAATGTATTAGAATATTGAATTTAAAAAATATTGAAAACTAAGGCTAGAGTTGCCGCCTGTCGACAAAAAAATTGCAAAAGGAATATTCCAGTATACTAACGCATATACATATAATAATATAACAACACTACCATCAAACGGAACGTATTTGAAAAAAAGGAGCATATACGAGTATGTATACCAAGGCGAATTGAGTATCTAAGGTGGCGCTATTAAAACACAGTTACTTTTTTTTGCGATTTTGACATGTCTGACGTCAGCTCCCATCGCTATACAAAACAAACGAACAAAACAAACAAGAGTAGGAGAGATTACATGTTTGTGAAAATTCAGTGAATGGCTTGGTAGTATTGTGATTTGTGAGATTTAAACTAATCAAACTAATGAAAATGAAGTGCCGTGTGTTAAATTGTAAAAGCCGAAATTAATATAAAACCTCTAAATGCAGTTTGTTTGCATTTTTGCGGAAGACGTCGTAGCAAGAAGGTATGTATGTTTGCGTATAATTTCTTGTGTTTGATTGTTTCCATTGCTTTCGGCTACACTTCTTTTCACACAAAAGTAATTCCTCTTCCTCTTGCCTGTTTATTCATGGGCTCTTACGACACGGCGAATTCGGAAGGCGTAATCTTGTATTCTATCATTCATGCACATATACCATACTTTTGTGTAGAATTACCACCTATCACAAAAACTAATAACCAACTTATAAATCGTCTTTTGTACTGAATTTTGATAAATTTCTGTTTGCATATACATACATGCAAGTATGCACATTCATATATGTATGTATACATCTATAAATGAATTGATATTAGTGGGAAAGTAATTTCTTCTTCTTGATTGGCGCAATAACCGTTTACGCGATTTTGGCCGAGTTTAACAAAATACTAACCGGCTTCAGTTGAACACACCAAGCGAAGTCAAGTCCTTCTCCACCTGATCTTTCCAATGTAAATAATTTCCACATATCTATAAAATCGAAATTGATTAAATGTGTTGTTCAATAAACTATTGCGTTCTCACTCTTTTTAAAAACTCGCAGTTAGAGAGATTATGTTGTATAACTTTTTTAATAATATTGGTATAAAACAACCGTAGTTATTTGTAAAATAACTCATTACGCGATTTAAAAAATAAATTTAAATTTAACAAATTTTTTTAAGATCATACCAATCCATTATGATACTGTTATTATAGGAACGTTTGTGTGCCTATACTATATGCAAGTATAATTGGTACTTACACCCTTCACTGTGTGTTTGGCTAAGCTGCTGCTGCTGTTTGTGGTGTACGTCTCAATGGTTTTCCCCAAACGGAGGGAATTGTAGTTTTATGCCCCCTCCGAATGGCAGATGCCATGAACTTTTTCATGGCAGAAATACACTCGGAAGTTTGTCATTGCCTGCTTTTGGAAAAAAGAATTCCTGTTATTTAATGCTCCATGCCCGGAGTTTCGAACCCGGGGACTACGGAATGGTACTTTAAGCAGTATTTTTAGTTTCAGTTCAATATACAATATTCAGTACAATATAGAATGAATATACATTTATTTTGTTGGTGATTTCAGTCTAAGCTTAGAGGTATTTAAAGTACCAGTTCAATTTGATAAATTCTCTTTTGGTGTGCTTCCTACCAAGGACTTAGAAAAGTTTATTGCTACATATTAAACACAAATATTAGATTTTATATACACTGCGTTCAATAACTATAGCACTTCCGCAAATATCCATATTTTCCATTTCATATCCTTTTTATTTATTTAAAATAATTGCCTATTAAAATATAATGTATTTAAAAAAAACAAATCAAGAAAATTCAACAAATTGAGTTTTATGAAAAAAATTGCTAATTAAAACAAAGGATTTAAGCTTAAACTTTGAAACTTTAACATACTCAAAACTTTTGAAAGAATTTTGATTAAAAAATTAGTTATATTTTCTTTTTTTCATACAATTTGAATTTATTATTGTTTTTTTTTTTGTTTTTTGATATTCAATTCAATAAATAAATAAAAATGATAATACAAAAGCCTATTGTTATAATATATAAGGTTTTGCGAATATGCTATAGATATTGAACATACTGTAGGTATGTAAATAGAATTTTTACTAAGAATTATTTGTGCAATTGCGCTAAAGTGCTAAAGAAAACTTTAATTTTGATTCAATGTAAAAGTAAATATAAACAATCGAAAAACACGTCCTAAAGTAAGGTTAAAGAGAAACAATGATTTCGTATGAATTAAAAATTTTCAAACATTAAAATTCCATTCTTGTGATAATACTCGTAGGAGTCAATTTCAGATCACAAAGTTAAATTTCAGTTTAAGTCAATTTTCTATTGTTATTGTTGGCATTTCAGATTTCTTATTTAGAAATATAAATATCGGTATTATAAAAATTGTAGTACTGTTAGTAATAGTCTTGGCTTTGTTGTAAACTTAATGAATGCTTCGTACACCAAAACTGCATATATAATCTTATAATTAATGCTGGCAGAAACTTTCATCATGTCCCGCACAATCATCAGAAGCATTTCTTTATGAGTTAAGGCAAATAAAATATTTCGTGTTATATTTTTTGCCGTATCAACCTTGCCTCCAGCCACGCTGTCCCTTTATTCAAACGGAATATGTCCCGAATGGCATTGAAATGAGTTGGCGGATTGAGTTGTCTTCAGCGCCACCTATCGCACTAATTTTATTATAGAAGTATTTATAATCGCACCTGCAGCGTACGTTTTTAGTTTTTCAAAATCGGAAGTTAAATGCAGATTTTATGAATATTTAGACTCTAGCGCCACCTAGCGTAGTAGAAGTATTTCTAATTTGCAATCTAATCTCTAATATAAGTTCATCAAAATCGGACCATAAATACAGATTTTCCGAAAAGCGTGGCTATAACACGACCTGGAGGATTAAAATATAGCCTATGTCCATGCCAAGGGCCTAAGGAATATACTGTTTAAACTTGGTTGAAGTTTGTTCTTTCGCTTTTGAGCCAAATTTGAATAAAGAAAATAGCTACATTTTCTATTTATATCCCTTATGTCAAAAAACAGACTCAAATAAATAGCTTTATTTAAAAAAGTAAGCACATTAATGTATTTTCAATTGCTTGGTCTACAATATAAGAAAAACCAAAAAACATTTACAAATAGTAATACATAAATAATTAAATATCAAAAAACGATTCTGAAGATTGGTTAAAAATATTTGGGAATCCAGATCCTTTTGCCGGATCCTCTAGTATATTATAAGCATGTAGGAATATCTGCTATTATCTAGTATCTAAAGAATAGACACGAAAAAACTAGTTGATTGTGTTTATTCATCACTTGCGTAAAATGAACTGAAAATAAAAAAAAATTTACATATTCATAGTGTTTTGTTGTCATTAATTTGGCGTATTCACTATTTGCAACTTCTACGTGTTCTTTAACATGTGCTCGGTTAAGAGTGATCTTGCAGAGAAAATTCCACGCAAAAAGCAAGAAATGTGTCATTTGTCGCACAATGGCATAGCAAAAACTTTAAATTGTCTGAAAAGTGCGGAAACTTATGTGTTAAAAAAGTTTGATAAAACCTTGTCAGTGGAACAAAGGCCTGGGAATGGAAGAAGGAATGGAAATTTCATGTCGCTGTCAAAAGCCAAAGAAGTGGTTTCATTATTTCGAAAAAACCTTGTATTTCACTTCGAGATGCTGCAAAACAGGTCCATACGTCGAAAGATTACCTCCAAAAAGAGCGTATAAAGAGATTGTAGCACCAAATCGAAATTGTAAACAAAATAAAAGTTCTAAAACACGTGCGTGAAAGTTATACAGTCAAGACATAAATAAATATGGATATGTTGTTATGGACGATAAAACATACGTCAAAGTAAACTTAAAGCAAGTTGGACATGTTCCCTAAAAAATATTTGGTTTGGCAAGCCATCTACCAGTGTAATATGAACTGCAAAACGTTCATTACCACAGATACCAAAAATGAAGAAATTTATTTGATGACGTGTTTGCGGAATCGTTTGCTGCCATTCATAAAGCAACATAAAGGTTCCGTTCTGTTCTCGCCCGATTTATCATCGCCGTCTTGCCAAGAACTGTTATGAAAAACACGGGGTAAATATTGTTAAAAATGACCACAACCCACCAAACTGTACACAATTGGGACCCATTAAAAAACGTGAGGCGATTGCCAAAAGAAAATTACTAAAAACGAAAAAATAAGTTAAATTTGAGCAGTAGTTTAAAATGAATTGGCAGAAAGCAGCAGATATACATATATTTATATTTATAATTGGCGCGTACTATACATCCTTTTTGGGTGTTTGGCTGAGCTCCTCCTCCTATTTGTGGTGTGCGTCTTGATGTTGTTCCACAAATGGAGGGACCTACAGTTTCAAGCCGACTCCAAAGGGCAGATATTTTATGAGAAGCTTTTTCATGGCAGAAATACACTCGGAGGTTTGCCATTGCCTGCCGAGTTGCGACTGCCATTAGAAAAATGATTGTCTTGATTTTGGTGTTTCACCGAGATTCGAACCAACGTTCTCTCTGTGAATTCCGAATGGTAATCACGCACCAACCCATTCGGCTACGGCGGCCGCCAAGAATCAGAATCATGCCAAGAAAAGAATAAAATCTAAATTGCGCCGTTTTGTTTATAACAAAAAAATGTATATGCGTTTTTTGTTTAACATAGTACACTTAATATAGAAGAAGGTAAAATAAATATTATTTTGATAGCTTATATAAATTTGATGCTATAATGATTTTCTCCCAACCAATATTTTTCGTGTCTATTCTTTATCACTCTGTCCAATTTTTGCTTCAGCTTTGATTCTGCCCAATTCAGTTTCAAAACCGAAATACCATATTCATACATATATTCTGACACCCAGAATTGCAACAATGGAAACACGTATTGCTGCTCTTAATGCACAGATGCTCGAAGCAAAATCTTTGCAAGCATCAGTTGCAAAATTATTTACTGGCGGTATATTTAAAAAAGTGGTTTGCCTAACGAAAACAAAAATCAGGAGTGGAGTTGTATACCAGTAGCAATTTCTTCGCTCACCACACCTGAGCACATATACATGTACTTATATAAGTGAACAACTTTCCGTTGACTCATATAAAAATACTTCAATCATGGGCTCGAGAAATAAGTCTCGAATCGAAACTCCAGAAGATGACCGTTTGTGGTTGTGTGTGGTTTGTTTAGATAAAATGAAAGTTGCGAAGTTGTACGAGTCCGATGCGTGGAATAAAATGGTTAAACCCCTATTTAACTTTGTGCAAATGGTAATGGCTATAAGAATGAAGGGTTCGTGTATGGCTAAACAAATTATGAGTAGTATCGTAACTGCACTACATGCAGTTGGCTATTATGTTGTGGGGCTCATTTCAAGCATGGTCACGAATAATATAGTGTATTGAAGGTTGGTAGGAGATGAAGGAAGGTTGAAATGTGGCAGGAGGTATTTGACATGATATAGTAAATGGTTCTCTGTATGGATTAGGTATTTTTATTTATCATAAAATTTATGATTTTGTATGATATATCCAGCAGACGATAACGAGAAGAAATTTACGTTTGCAGATATCCCACATTAAATAGGTAAAGTTGATCATATTCTTGTTTCTGAATTATTTATTGATGGAAAAATAATAGCAGCACAAACCATCAAGTAAATGGCCAATATTGATTCAAAATCAAACGCGTTTGTTTCATATAAAATAAATGACGAACCGTAATTTGCTAAGCTAAAAAGCGCTTTGTTTTTATAAATAGATTAAGAAAGTATCACTATTTTTAGCAATAGCAGTTATTTTGAGATATCACAAGTACACGCTGTCCGGTGGTAAAATCAGGAATTAAAAGCTAAGTAATAATGATAAAGGTTGATTTGAGTAACCATTTCAAAAAAGGCAAGTGCGGATTTTATATTTGAAAAATTCTTTCCTATAAATGTTGACCGTTAAGTAGGATACAATCTTTTAATCTGGCCTTCGTACTCCATGCCACTCGCTAGAGAAGTGATGTTGGGAAGCCATTAACTATTTAGTTCCGAGATGTTCGTTGGGTTTGCTTCATGACTTTACTTTTGAGGTACTCCCCCAGAAAAAAGATCGGGAGATTGGGTCACCAGGATATGTTACCGAAACGGTTTATCAGTTTGTTAGGGAAGAAGTCACACAGAAAATCACAGAAATCACACGTCTTAAAAGTCCATTTCGAAGATTATATGAAGTTACATATATTTTTATAAATGGGTAAAAATGTTTAGAATCCAATCCCTAAAGAAGAAACTAAATTCACAGAAACATAAAACTTAGGCAATTAATAACAAGGAATCGCTAAAATAATTTTATAAATAAATGGGTTGCATTTTATTTAGAAAAACTGTGGTTTTCCTTAAGTTGTATGTATGCATTTCTAGCAACGAATGCAACTGAAGCTGTGTAATAGTATTTTTATAATATTATTATATTCACAATTTCAAATTATGCTATTGTAGATTTGAGTCAAAATGATACCAACGCCGTAAAGGCTTAATTTGTTTATTTATTTATATTTTTTGACATTATAGCAGTAATTGATTGTTAATTCTACCTTGTTAAATATGCCTCAATGATATGTAAGCCATACTCGTATCAGCCAAACGAAAGATATATATAAGTTGTTTTAGATTTTTCAAATATAAATCTTCGCACCGAAGAATAAATTTGATAGTATTCACCGAAAAAATCAGCATAACCTGCGTAGGGTAACTCTGCAAAGAAATGAGAGAAGCTACGTCAAAACTTCAGCTCCAATTTGTGAAATCACGATCAGAAAAGCAAGCTCGCCCTTCCATTGGCTTAGCTGCTATATTTTCTAATAAACGATAATAATAATAAATTTTGTTGTTTTTTATAGTGTTTGTTAATTATTATTGTTTTTTATTAAAATGATAGTCATTCTTTGTTATTGCAATACGCAGGAATCCCTAGCCTAGTCAATAGCTAAAGTTAATGCTTATAAGAATTGTTTGAAACCAGTACGACATTTTGCATCGCTATTTTTGCACATCATCAACACACTCTTACCATGCGAATTTTTAATTTACAAATCAAATAATAATAGAGAACAGATTCAGTAATTTCAAAAGGCGCTCTTCTAAAACAAAACAAAAAGATATGTTAAATACAGAGTTTATTCTCCTGGCACTATTTCAATAAAATTTAAATGAAATCAAACACAAACAATCATTTATAAAAAAACATTCATTTGCTCACAAAAAATAATTCCCTTTGGTTATTTCTGTACTCAACGTTTTTAGAGTACCAGCATACATACACATATGTAAGTACTATTTAAAGTTGAAATTGTTCGAATAACTCTGCGTAAGAATACTAGATAAAACTAGAATTTGTTTTTTTTTTTGTTTGTTTTACGGAAATTCAAAAAAGGCAAGGTATTTTAAATGTTTACCTAATTCCTTGGGTTATTTTATTAATTTATTGACTACTCAAATTAACATTATTTCAACTTATTTATGCAAAATTTAAGTTTACTTTCTATTATGTGACAATAATTATGCCTTCTTAGGTGACGAAATCCACGCCATGGAGTTTTTTGTTGCATTATAAATTCTTATTTGTTTTATCTATTCCTAGTGCTGTTAATGTCCAATGATATTTTTACTTTTGTCAAAATCGGGAGTTTGAGGGGGCAATAATGGTTGTGTTCTAAGTTTAGACTCATGAAATTATTGCGACTGCGCAGGAATCGTATAGATCGAATCACATGGCTCTTAGTTCATATATAATTGTATTACATACATACAAGTCGGCGCAGTCAAACGAATGCGTGTGAGTGAGAGCAAATCTGTGGCTCTGGGTTAACGGCATGCGTTTTTTTAACTTTCAGTCTCCGTGTCGATCTCTTTTCTATTATCTACATGTAATGAGATTTTTGAAAGTATAGAAGTACAGTCTATGGTGCGAAGCTAAGTTGAAAACATTAAATCCTTTAGTGCATCATCAATTCTTCTGCCGATCAGTACACGTCGCTGTTAGAAATTTAAAAGATATATGTGTTCCAAAGTGAGTGTACTAAATTTCATTAATAATCAAAGTTAAGGTAAAAAAGCTATAATTTACTTGAATAAAAATGTAGGTTGGAAAACATGGGAACTAATTTGAAAATTCCGTCCATAGGCAACAAAGTTTGATGACGTGAATAGAACGTTGAAAATATGTTAAATAAAATCAGGAGAAGTGCATATATACACACATATACATATATGTATATATATACACATATGACAAATGAAATGATTTTTGATTAAGTTTTAACTAAAAAGTTTACTGTTAAAGAATATTAATAATTGCAACAACGTAATACATTTAGTCATTGAAATTATAAATGGAAATCAGAAAAGCAGCAGTAAAAAGCGAGGGTGAAAATAACCAAAAAAGTGCTTATTCTGTATTGCGCAATAGTTTATAAACATAAATGGGATTTGCTTCCAATCTTAAATATTACTAAAAAAATTCGTTAATATACGTACACACATACATAGGAAAAATGTCCTTTTGCACTTTTTTAATTTCTTTTATTTAACTAGTTTTTATGTCCAAAACAAATTTATACATTAACTTAATGTTCTAAAGCAAAGAATATGAGAAAAAATCTTATGGAGGTCATTCCATTTATATAACAAGGAAGGCTAAGACTAAATTTTTTTCAATTTTTATTCTGTTTTTTTTCATACAATACAGTTGTTATTCTCTGATATAAAATATTTGAAGCAGTTTGCTCTCAATGTGAATTTTCGGTCCGAATTTTAATAGTTTTCGTATGTACATTAGAATTTGGTATTTATAATTATCCTACAACTTTTTTTTATTAAAAATTAAAAGTAAAATCTGTTAAAATTTTTTTTATTTAAAATACTTTAAATATATTTTAGTTATACGGAAATTGAGTCTTGAAACAAATATTCAGTATGTATCGTCAAATCCTGTAGACAGGCTGATATTGCTAATAATTATGTGTGAACAATATACACATATATTTATATTCGTTGAGCTTTGGAAAGCTTAACTAAATTGGAAATAATAAAGATACACTCAATATTCTTTACATTTATATCTATGTATATATAAGCGGCCGCTGTAGCGGTTGACTACCATTCAGTTGGTCCGAATTTGATGCCTACTAACGACATAAAATATCAAATTACAGAAATAAGTGTTTTCTAATAACTTTTCAAAAGCTTCTCATAAAAATTATCTGCGGTTCAGAGGTGGTATAAAACTTTTGGTCCATCAGTTTGCACAACACAAAATGGGAGCTCGGCCAAACATAAAATATGTAATATTATTAACTAATTAAATATATCCTTTTTTATTAAGAAACCTTTCTCCAAAAATATTTTTCGCAGCTCTGGATAGATGGATAGATTTTCATGAATTGGACTCTATCACAAAAATTTGATAAATAAACAAAATGCTGTTTATAGGCTATGCTGAAGCTCGTTGGAAATATAAAAGTAGGTTTGTTCGTTATTTGAGATACATATTTTTAATTCTAAAATCTGTAAGAAATCTATAATGTGCTTATAATTTATACACAATTTCCAAATTTCTAAATGATTTTCGCTAGTTGATTACAATAGAATTAAAAAAGTTATAAAACAAGTGCTTACATTCGTAATATTTCTATTTAGGTCGAGAATTTTTTGTTTCTCAATCGGAAAACCATAATTAAGAATTTTTAGATGGCACGTATACATATACATACAAAGTGAAGACTTTTTACATGGGATTTTATTTTTTGGGACATTTTCAATATCCCAACCAATGCTTGGAAACAATTCAATAAAATGCAAATATTTTATTTATTTGATACATGCATGCAAGCCTGCTTAACTGTATTTGCGAGAAATTTATAATTTCCGACCAAGCAAATATCATTAGAACATTTAAAATCTTTGATTTAATTATGATAATTACGTAATTTATTTTTAAATTTGTTCATATAAATATTTGAAGATACTAAGAAAAGTGTTCTACATTATTTTTATCTAGAGCTAATATTATCACAAGTTTCTACTAACACAAGTTCCATCATGACGAGTAAATGTACAAAAATAGGTTCGCTTGATTTCACTATGAAAGTGAATTTCAGACTACGCCCGCTTATACAAAATGGTTTGAGATATTTTTTGTTTTTGGTATTTTAGGTATTTTGGAAATTAGGAAATGAAGAGAAAATACTAAGTGAAAATACGACACTGGAACCTATGTAAGAATCAGTGTTGCCAAAGTCTATTTCCACATCATTTTCAACTTGTAGCCGTAAAATTGACTTGAAGTTATATTTTAAATTTTCGTAAACGGGTTTACTATCGATGTGATAATTTACATCAACTGATGTATTACAAGTGTCAGAACAAAAGTTTCTCTATTTAAACTCACCGTAAGTTATTAATTTTGAAATACATTGATTGCGCGTTCCATTTCATCAAAATAATATTTCAGCTCTTTAATTTTTTTATTATTCTTCCGATTTTTATTTTGGTTTCTCGCAACTTGCTTTGGAAAACGTATCGCATAGCAATGAGTAATATGTACCAAGTAATTGGCCATCTCTTTTGCTCCCGCAGAATTCATGGTAGCCTACCAACGAAATCAGCTGCTTTTTCGTACTGTTTTTGTTGCATTTATTTTTTGCCGTTTACTTACTTGGGTGTAATGTTGTCGTCGATAAGATTGGATACATATCTTTGCATAAATATTTGGCATTTTATAAAATAATGAGACTCAATTATTTTAATTCTGAATATTTCAATTTATTTACAGCGTTATAAAGAAATAGAAAAAATAAAATTTTTGCAAGCTCATCTAATATAAACTCTTTTAATTCCGAGTTACTAACTTTCTGTAGACACTAAGCAAACATAAACCTTGAAAAGGAAAATATAATATATTTATAGTAGTGGTTATCTTTAAAAATGATTTTATTTTTACAGTATTGAAAGAACTTCCCACCGTAGCTGGAGTGCAGTGCATTGAAAGCAAAATTTCAAGCGGTTGAGTGATTTTTAGGTGATTTTCCGTTTTCTCATAGGCACAAGTCAGATCTGTATTTTCTTATTTTTGATCAACATTGTGCCTCAATTATATTTGCAAATTATAAAAAACTTTGGCATCGCAACGATATTTAAGCAAAAAAAAAGGATAAACAAATAATAGTTTCGTGTTGTATATTACATTAAAAAACATCACTCTGAACGAAATATTTTAATGTGGCTGACGTTTTGAAAATATTTATGGATCTGGCTTTAAAACGACATTTTCAGCCAACGATATTTTGTTGTCGTTACGTCGTGAAGTTGCCATCGTCATAGTACTATAAGAAGTAGATTTTGTTTAAATGAAATTAAACAAAACTATTTTAAATGAATTCAGTTATGGAAATCGAAAAATATTTGGACGGGTATGAGCAGTAAAATAAAAACCACATGTAAACGCTAATATTGTGCTTTTCTTTTCAAAAACGAACTTTTTACAAATAACAAGAATATATTTAGTGACAAAAAATTTCGAGAAATCGATATATTCGACTTCTTATCAATGCACAAGTTAACAATAAATTGCTTAGGAATGCCGTTATAAATTGATCAAGATTGTTCAAATTAGGTGAAAGTGATAAATCCTCGAAAGAAAATAGACGCAAGTAAAAATTTAAAAAAATAGGAAATTTGACGCCAATGAATTTGATAACGGCTTAATAAAACTCGTCAAGTTTGGTACCAGTATTGCTCTCAATTATATATGTATATGTACATATAATTGGCGCTTACTCCCGTTGCTATTTTAGCCGAGATCCTCTTCCTATTTGTAGTGTGCGTCTTGATGATTTTCCACAAATGGAGAGACTTACAGCTTTATGTCGCCTCCAAACGGCGTATGGGTTTTTATGAGAAGCTTTTTCATGGCAGAAATACAATTGGCAATCTTGCCATTGTCTGCCGAGGGCGACCGCTATTAGATCTATCATTTGGTGTTTCATACCCAGTGTTTTGAACCCAGGCACTTCCGAATGGTAGTCACATACCAACTTTTTACCTTGATCGCAGAGGTTCTGAAGAATGTATTGATTTTGCATACAACTCGCTTCACTAAACACAAAACTTTAAAATAACATTTTATAATCGATGCACTGAACTGCCAATCGAAAGTGTACACGTTGTTGCCATTTAATATAATTAATATATAATATATAATATTAAATATATAATTTATAGAAAAGAGACTTTCATTATGCGGGGGATAGAATTTTAACGAGGAATGAAAAGAATTATAGAATATATTGCAGGAATTAAATAACTAATACAGAATAATAAAGTAAATTGAGTTTCAATTAAAATTGCAGTTCACACATCGCCAAAGGTCAACATTGGGCTATCAATAACAAGATATTCGATTAAATGAACATACCATTATTAATCTATACTAAGTTATTGACTATTTGTAAATGTATAAACTTAAGTGATATTTTTTTTGTTTTTTATTTAATCTAGTCTGTAAAATCATTCAAGTCTTAAAATGAATAATCTTGAATGGAATCTAATCGAATTAAATGCTACAGAAAGCGGTTTTGGGTGTGAGTATAAGCTCGACCAAGCACTACAAATTTCTCTCTTCTCATAAGCTTCCGAAACTTTACAAGTAGGACTGTTAATAGTTAATAATACAAATATAAAATATCGAACGAATGAATATTGCAATAGCCTATTTAGTTCCATTCTTCCTTGCATTCGATAGTACTGAAATTAACATATGGAATGTAAAGAAGTATGGAGCCATAGAGGGCGATGCTCGCAATAATTTTAAAATTTGTTTAAGGCGTTTCCTAGTGGTATAAATATTACAACACATTGAACAAAAATATAAGGCATTTTATTTCTCAGACAAGTGGTATGTGTATAAGAAGATTGGATAATAATTATAATAATAATAAAAAATACATTAAATATAGTAGTAATAATAAATCGGCCTCGAACGAGGGTCGCAATGATCAGAGGTGACGCACGAACAGGTCACCTGATTAAGATGAAGCACTGGAAGCAAGTGTTTCGCAAGAGCAAACAGCAGTCGGAACACCTTGGCATCACATGGTATTAGCGCAGGAGATGAAAAGCATTGTAATACACTGATGGTACAGAAGTGCGAATATAGAACAAATAAAACAGGGTATATTGCAGAAATATAAATATGGATGAAATAAAATGTATCCTGAGGAATTTTGCTATCCATAGCACTACACCCAAAATATATAAACATTGTAGCCATCGGGTGACCAGAAAAGTGCAATAACACTAATACGCCACTAATCAACAAATTAATAGCAGAATAGGCAACTATACCAGAGCTTCCCTCACTCGGAAAAACAAAGAAATCGAAATCAAAAATGAAAAGACTGAACCCATTTAACTATCAATTCTATTCAAGATAATTAACCTCTTAATCACATCTCAGAACACAATAATATTTTCAGAACAAAAATGGCAGAAAATAATCGTATACCCCATTGTATGCGAGTATAAACAAACACAAATCCAGAAACGTAAGCTCTCAACATAAGTACTGCACTGACTACAAAAAAACCTTTTGACACCATTCCCCAAAGCTGGATCTTCAAATTCTTACAAATACATAAAACAAACCCAATATAGAAGATACAAATTCGCCAACACACAAAAAATTCTCCTGTAGGAACAATGGAAAAATAAATTCAAAGGGGCACCATCAAGGAGTTCACGGAGTGTGCTATGGTTTTGCATCGCTAAACGAATCTGTAATGATCTCAAAACTAAAAGGCAAAAACCAACAAAATACACCAAAATACACCAAAAGCCTAAAACACATCTAAAAATATACTAAAAATGCCAAAAATGTATCCAAAGTAATAAACACATTTATAATACTTTTATAATATATATATTTGGGCTAATCAAAACGTCAGAAACAGACCTAGAAAGATCAAGCAGAATAGACAGAGCAAAGTTAAAAAATTAACGCAACACGAATATCTACACTCAAATTTTGATCATTGAACAAGTAACGATCAACGGTGCATGAGCCTACATCGCACGACATGAACATAGAATCAGCAGAAGCCATATGGAAAAAAAAATTATATACCATATACGAGTATGTACGTAAATGGTTAAGGAAGCAGCCCTATAAACAAACGCCTTTCTTTCAAATAGCTACAAACAGGGCAGTTGCAACGCAGAAAGTTAAACACTCACATCCATGGCCAGGTACACTCGTATGCGGTAACATTGCGCCAACTCGTTTTTTATTTATTCGCGATTATCACTTGGAAAGCAATAACAATGTAAGCCCTCTTCGATTTGCCATGCGTTAGTGGGTGGCGAATAGATGAAACAACTGGCATGCTAAACATGCGTTGGCAGCACAGCAAAAAGGCTGCCAAAAATTACATTTGTTAGGAAACACTTAATGAGAATTGGTAATACCGCATTCAGACACTGCTATTCGAATTGTTTTTTTATTTGTTTTTGACTTTAGTACAACAACAACAATGAGAAGAACGAGAACACAAAGGGTGTTGCCCGAATACAAGCAACTCGGTGCCTTCTCCTTTCCTCGTCAATCTCTCTACCAAAAGCTACAAGTTGCCACAACCGTTGCCGTGTCTGAACACCGTTTATTGAGATTTGCCTAATATCAGAAAAGAAACTTGGCAGCATTGAAAATAGTGAGTTATACCAGTTTAAGAGGTATAACCAAAGCGAATAGAATACAAAAGGTATCGCCTTCCAAACACGGTTACCTTATTTTTCGCGATTTTGACAAACGATGACGTTATAAACAACAAAATAAACTAAACAAGCAAAAGGAAGAGATTTTAGATGTTTGTAAAAATTCAGTGAATGACTTGGTAATATTGTGGCTTGTGACTTTTAAACTAAACAAACTCAGGAAAATGAAGTGCTTTTGTTTTTTTGTTTTTATGTTTTTATGCCGACGACAACGACGGAGAAGCTACGAAAGCCTAACCCCGTCAGTGTAGGACTTTAACCCAAACTAAACCACCTATCGTCAAAGTACCGATCCCCCGGTACTACCGTTAAGTATTTCTTCCAGAGGCAGTTTGAGTACTAGGCTAAACGTGCGTTACTGTCCTCATGCAATACGTCGAAAGTAGCATGTACTTTTTACCACCTACCAATCATTTGATGAGAGGTGAATGGCTCCTATCGTATCAGTACTCCCCCACCTGGCATGGCAGGTCCGTGTACATACCATAGAAAGGTAAGTTTCTATGCCTATATACAGGGGCATAGCAGGTGGGGGAGTAGATTATCGAGCGTGACGCTGCAGCCAATGTTATCTTCCACTGTTTTTCTAAGTCTTCTGAAAAGGGGACATACGATAAACACATGTTCCGCATCTTCGTTGTTTTTTAACTCGCACTGCTCGCAGTATGAAGTTTTTCAAGCCTAAAGCTATGAAGGCATGCTTTAAAACATCCATGATCACTAAGGATTTGGGTGAGGCAGTAATCGGACTACGTTAGGTAGTTGTACCATTTTTATGTGTTTATTGGGGTCGCATTGGTTTTTATTGCACCTTATGTCTTTTACTGCACACATCTCCAGCGCTACCATGCCAAGTTCACATATGTCAGCTATGGTGAGAGTAATAGAATACGGGACACGTACGGGACATAGTTGGGGTCGCTTTTGCCTTACTATATGTAAGACAGAAGGCGCACATCAGCGCGTTTATACAGCATTTACTCTTGTGGCCTTGCCCGCTACATCTAAAGCAGCAAGTGGTATGATCTTTTTCGCTTTGAAAATATCTTGCCACATGACTTTCTCTAGTAACCGGCAGTAAATCCAACCAATACGAATCTTGGACAACGAATCTTAACAACTTTTGTACATGTGCCTTCATTTGATGTGCGCATTGAGCGAATTTCAGATAGCGTAATTTTCCCGTCACGGAGGCTGCTATCGAAATGAAAGACATCGAAGAGGTTGTTTCCTTGAATTTATCTGTGACCAGATCGACTTACCGTTTTATCTCAGTTCGTCCTTTAATGTTTTTCTGATGCCCTTTTCACATTGACTAAGTTCATTTAGCTCAGGTTGTGATTTTACAATACCTTTTTCAAGATTTCCGCGTACAAGAATTCACCAACTTTCCTCAGGACTAGTACATCTGATTTCGTTGGTTAACATTGCTTAGTTTTAATCTTATCAACTTTTTCCCAACCTTCGCGTGATGGGGTGGCTTCCTTACATAACACGGTGTGACAAAAAAAAAAAATTAAATATACTTTTATGGAGACCTAGCACAACTTGTGGCTATAAAAAACCTAAAAAAAATGGTATAGGAGAAATTTCCAATACACCCCCAAAATCTCATTTTATGGCCATAAAACCGTTTTTCAGTAGGTTCATGTGAAGAATAACTCCTAACTTCCTAATCGCACATTCATGCATTTACTTACCGCGCTTGGTTTTCTTATAGCAGCCTCCTCCTCACCTTTTGATTGCTTGGCATATCGTTGTTGCTCATTGGGTTTCGCGTCTACTGATCCTTTTTGAAATTCAAACACTCCTTAACTTTTGGTGCCCCTCTCACCCACTATCGGGAGTCGTGCGGGCTTCTTTTAGGTGTCTGTTGATATCGTTCTCAGCTAATTCATTTGGCTTTTATTGCTCGGATAATGTTGAATAGCGTAGATAATTTTCTAAATGCCAGATGTCATACACCGGAGCTTGTTCTTTTGCTCTTCTCCCTCCTGCTGGTGTGTAGCTGATGGCATGCAGCTAGCTGAGCACTTGTGCTGATGATAACGAAAAACAAAAATACACTGCTCTTCCTCTCAAAAACACTTTACAACGTTTATAGGCGTCTCTCATTTTCAAACACTGGTTATCAAAGTTTAAAGCCTTAGCTATGGTTTTTATATATATTTAGCTTATAGTGATTATGAAAACCTCTCAATCCAATCACTGGAGTTTGGGACTTCATGGCGCAAACAGTATTGTGGGTTGCTTTCCAATACTTATGATCACTTTTATTATAAGCACTTAAAAAACACCTCTTCACTCGCTTCGTATACATTCGCGTCTGGTAACGCAGTGGCGGAAAAGTGTGTGTGTGTAATTTCTTGTGTTTGGTAGTTTCTATTGCTTTCGCCCACTCTTCCTCTTCACAAACAAGTAATTTCTTTCCTTTTGTTTGTATATTTTCGGAACAGGACGTCGCAACTTATGTGAAGAAGAAGAGTAGGCGAAAGCAATGGTAACAACCAAACACAAGAAATTCTACACATATACACACACTTTCTTGCCCTGTGTCTTCCGCATAAAAACGTAAACAAACTGCATTTGGAGGTTTTATATTAATATCGCCTTTCACAATTTAATACACGGCACTTCGTTTTCATTAGTTTGATTAGTTTAAATCTCACAAATCACAATATTGATAAGCCATTCACTGAATTTCCACAAACATGTAATTTCTCCCAAATTTGTTTGTTTTGTTCGTTTGTATTGTATTGCGATGGGAGCTGACGTCAGACTTGTCAAAATCGCGAAAAATAAAGTAACTGTTTTTTAATGGCGCCACCTTAGATACTCAATTCTTCTTACACCATGTGACATATAGCACCATAGCACGTCTCACACACCACCACAAGACGTTTACACTATTATTTTAAAAGTTGTTTACATTTATAAAAGTGTGAATATGTTACACCACAGAAACTCTCTCGCTGGCTTCATACGATCGTCGGAAACTTTTGATTTACTCGCATTAATTTTAGTCTAAAGTTATTTTAGCGTGCGGTTCAAAGCCTTGCACGGTGATTAAGATGGCATAACAAAGTCGTTGAAGATTAATATGGACGAACGTCTTTGTTGTGGTGTTAGCAGCAGCCTTTATGGACCGCACCTCCTGCACCGTTTCTGTTTCATTTGTTAACATCGGTTGCTCGATGAAAAGATCACAAGACAATCACAGTGAAGTGCCAATTTTTAACTTCGCCGGTGTGTAACGGATGTCATCTTTGTAGACCGAATGCAAGCCTAGTACGATGAAATAAAAATATTTAGATCATACTAATCTACTGTTCTACCTCGATTTCACATTTATGTGAAATCTCATTACATTGCGGATGATGGTAGTAGTTCCTAGTAAAGAGGGCCGTCGAACTGCCGACCAAAGATCGAAATTTTAAAAAATACCCCAAGTACTTTGGTTACATCTTGGGCTATCAAATTCGGATTAAGCAATACGTTCAGTCACCGCGTAAAATGGTTTATCACGGTTAGGCCCTACTTGGCCTCACGGTTTTGTCCTCTAGCAACCGAAATGGGGCTACTACTTGGGTGAGCTACACTGCCAGAGTCGATGTCACAAAAGGCAGATATGATTTATCCTTCTCCTTAATTGGCGCGATAGCCGCTTACGTAATTTTAGCCTATTTTAACAAAGCGCGTCAGTCGTTTCTTTCTCGTGCTAACCGGCGCCAGTTGGACACACCAAGTGAAGCCAAGTCCTTCTCCACCTGATCTTTCCAACGGAGAGGAGGCCGCCCTCTTCCTCTGCTACCACCAGCTGGTATCACATCGAATACTTTCAAAGCCGGAGCGTTTGTATCCATTCGGACGACATGACCCAGTCAACGTAGCCGCTGGATCTTTATTCGCTGCACTATGTCTATGTCGTCATAAAGCTCATACAGCTCATCGTTTCATCGCCTGCGATATTCGCCATTGCCAACGGACAAAGGTCCAAAAATCTTACGCAGAATCTTTCTTTCAAGCACTCCAAGCGTCGCTTCATCGGATGTTGTCATCGTCCAAGCTTCTGCGCCATACGTTAGGACGGACATGATGAGAGTCTTGTAGAGTGTTAGTTTTGTTCGTCGAGAGAGGAATTTACTGCTCAGTTGCCTACTTAGTCCAAAGTAGCACTTGTTGGCAAGAGAGACTCTACGTTGAATTCAAAGGCTGACATTGTTATCGGTGTTAACGCTGGTTCCTAAATACACGAAGTCTTTTACAAAATCGAAATCATAACTGTCTACAGTGACGTGGGTGCCGATACGCGAGTGCGCCGACTGTTTGTTTGAAGACAAGAGGTACTTCGTTTTGTCCTCGTTCACCACCAGACCCATTCGCTTTGCCTCTTTATCCAGTTTGGAGAAGGCAGAACTAACAGCGTGGTTGTTAAGGCCGATGATATCAATATCATCGTCATACACCAACAATTGTACGCTCTTATAAAATATTGTGCCTTAACGATTAAGTTATCGTACGATCCTCTCCAACATCAGGTTAAAGAAGTCACACGACAGCGAGTCACCTTGTCTGAAACCTCATTTGGTATCAAACGGCTCGGAGAGGTCCTTCCCAATTCTGACGGCCCTGCTGGTGTTGAGCAACGTCATCTTGCAAAGCCGTATTAGTTTTGTGGGGATACCAAATTCACACATCGCGGCCTATAGATAACTCCTTTTCGTACTGTCGAATGCAGCTTTGAAGTCGACGAAAAGATGGCATGTGTCGATTGTCCTTTTATGGGTATTTTCCAAGATTTGGCGTATTGTGATGGTAGACTTTCCTGGTCCAAAGCCACACTGATAAGGTCCAATCAGTTGGTTGAGGATGGGCTTCAGCCTTTCACACAATACGCTCCCTAGAACCTTATAGGCGATATTTAGAAGACTAATCCCTCGGTAATTGGCACAGATTGTAGGATCACCCTTCTTATCGATTTAAATAAAAATTGCATGCATTTTTCTGAATTTTACGTGTGTTTTTTTGAAAAACACTCTTAAAAAATCACCCTATATATAGTGTAATATGCCAAATTATAGTGAAGTTCCCGAGGGAATTTTGAAGGCAAAAAATTACGAAATTATTATTTGAAGTTATAGACAGTGTTCCTTAACACCTCACTAACATCTCCACCAAGTTTCATTAATATGGACATTATAGTTTGCCAAAAATTGCCCAATAGACATTATTGTAAATTCCAGCCGCGACTTCAAACTTACACTTTATTAAACTACCATGAACTTTATAAAAAAAATAGCATGAAAAATATTGCGACTATTGTAAAAGGAAAGATTGACTTAATTATGTATCTTCTTACCGAACCGAAACCCAAGCCGAACTGAAATTTTGAGGCCGAACATGGCCGAACTGTCACTAAGCGCTTAGTGGTGTGAAAAAAGTGCCTTAGACAGTACTCCGTTATAACAAAAATTAGTGTGATAAGACTATGCTAAATTGGCTCAACAGAGATTCTATGCGTTTAACATTGAAAGCCGGCCACAGTTGCCGGGTGATTCTGCAGATGGGTCCGTTGCGCCATGTTACATTTGGTACTTATACAAATTTCTTAAAAATAACTATAATAAGTGTATTTTGGGGTATTCCTATGTCTTTATCATATAACCATTAGAATGTTTAGTGCCGAGTCTTGCTAATTCTATTCATGGCTATCGTGGAGGCTCCCGACTGAATCGGGGAGTTTTTATCGCTGCCTGGCTACCAGTGGAATTACAGATATCATCTCCAAGTATCGCATAGTATTGTACCAGTATTCCTGAAAAGCACTGCGAGGAATCGTAGAGCCATAAGGTGATGGAAATCCCCAGATGTTCGGAATTTGCACCGCCTCCCACCTTACCTTCTAGTTTTGAGGCATCTGATATGTAGTTACGTACCTTAATATGTATGAATATTTTTAAGTTTTTCTTACTTTCTATAAATAAAGTATTGTACGAAAACCTGTACACGCCTACTTATTATTATTTATATATTTATATTTATGAGAATATTTTATACAAAGCCCCCCAAAAAAATCCTGGTTGCGCGCCTGCATCTGTGTTCACATAGGTAGATGACCATGCCCTTGCCTTTCTTCCACTTTCCCCTTAAGGATGAGAGCATCGTGAATATTGTGGTGGCAATTGGACGCCTAAGTGCATGGTCTACCAATCCGGGAAGCTCGGAAATAACGGTTAGGGTCTTACCGTAACCATAGCTAGTTTTTGACCACGCGCTGTTAGCTTTCTTTCAGATCTACTGAAAATATGTTTTGTGGCGTGTGTATTTCGTTATCATTCTATAAACGAGACTAGCACACTACTTACACTCAGCTTAGGCAGCGATATTTCTTCATGGGCATATCGTTGAATGCACCTTTGCTGTCTGAAAAAGCAGGAAGGTAATATTCCTTTCAAGGTAATGAGAAACGAGGCCTGGTCATGGTCCTTCCCGCATAGGTGCTTAACTGTGAGCCATTACCGCCGTTCCACCGAGGGGTAGCCAGCCAATCCCCATACTGAGCCTCTCACTTAGTTCCAGGTTAGACACCACTTTAGCATTTATTGTATTCAATTTTAAAACGTTGGCATGCAAGACAGACTGGTTGGCATTAAAATTATTTGGAATAACCCTAAGTTTGCTTACGTTCTGTGTAGATCCATTACGATTGGTATTAATTTAATGAATTAAATCAATATTACAAAGTTTTTGGTTTTTGATTTTGCACTTTAACATTTCCATTCCACTTACAAAAGACTGAATTCCTCTTCAACTAAAAATGACCTCGTCGAAACAGGGTAGACAACTTTTTTATATTCCACTTTCAATTCAACTTTACATTCAACAAATCGCCTTACATTTTTGAAGCAACAGTGATGCTACTGCCTTTGAGATTACAATATTGTGGCAAAACACGAAAGTTCGCGAACCAACTTTCAACAAAAGCCAAGCGAATGAGATACTAGAACAAAAACATGAACTTCCCTTGGCACCAGACAAGGCGATACAGAAATTGCCAGGATATACAAGTTACCACATCTACAAATTACGATAGTTAAGAAGCACATGTATACGTTCTCTGCATGCATATAAGCATAGGTGCACGCACACAGAGTAATCGGCCGTAAGTTAAGCATGTGAACAAGTAAAGTAAAGCTGAAATAAAGCAAATTATATTGTCTTTAGATTGTGTCTTTTATTTAACAATCCAGTGGTCAAACTATGAGGAAGTATTGAATATTGAAATCGTTTTATTTGGAGAAAACGCAACATTTTCGTTACAATCTTAAGAAGAGCTGGCCATTTCATAGGCACCCGTGTCAAATTTTTCTTTTCTGATTTCATACGTACTCGACAAAAACTGCGCTGCTTCACATATAGATTAGAGAGTATGTACTCTAAAAGGAAGTAGTGAGGCCGACGCTTAAGGTGCTAGCCCAATGCAAGCTTGATTTGAAGATGATGCTATGAAAAAACCCTACCTAAACGAAAGCAAATATGACAAAATTCCTTTGTACATTGAAGGAATGCGTTAGAGGTAATTGTTGTAGATTCTTTGGGAAAACCCGAAATGGTCTTAAAAATTTCGGACCTTAATAATTCAAGAAACTAAGCCTCTGGCACAGCTAAATTAAATTTAACTCTACAAAAATATGTGGTCGGTGTCTTAACTAACTCATAGTACGAAAGAGAGTATTTATTAATAACAGTCTGTTTAACAACGTAATTTTTAATATTATCTACCAACACAGATGTAGAGAGAGATATTAATTGTAAATATTTCAAGCCATCCTTAAAATCGTTAGTACCCACGTATTTCCTTTTTGTGCACTTTTTAGCCAAACTAGACAAAATCACTATGTGGTCGGGAGGACTTAGAAACTGGAGCTGGCATGAGAGCAGCATTCGTGAGAATAGCAAATTGTTAAGAATGTAGCAGTTGTGCTAGCGAGAGCCGGAACAGAAACCTTCATTACGGAAGACGGTGAGGAAGTAGAAAAAAAGACGACAAACGCAAAGGTCAGTGCAGTGGCTCACCATGAGAAACATTTGTAGTGGTGACAGTTACATGCGCAGCTTATCTCAGCGAAACTTTGTGTAGGCAGACTTAACAGCATCGTTCTCATTGCGATCGGCAATACCATTGAGATAGATTGAAATTGAAAATTATTAACGACAGCGAAAGAAGCTTTTCCTTTCGCAATTTTTTAATTTTATTTGTTTGATAGATATTTTATATGGATATAGAAAGGGAGGTAAATGGAATCGCAATGGAATAGGTCAAGTTACATTTACACAAACGTGAAAAATGACGAAACATGTATCAAATTCAATTTCGATTGTGCATCAGACGTTAATAAGTCAACAACACTAACTTTTCCTACTTTTCCTATCATCGTCCTATTCTCAACAGAGAAATGGTTCATTACCATGGACACAGGAAGAAGGCATATGCAAATGCAAATATATGAATTTATATACATATGCGCATATAGGTACATACATATATATGCTCACTCAAGTAGGAGAGAGCCAAATGTCGAACGTTGCTGAACGCGGGGGCCGATTGTGCTCTTTGTCGTTCGTTCCGCGCTCTCGCTTGCAGTTCAAGCAAGGTAACGACGCATGAGCAAGATAACGACGCCTGAGCAAGATAACGTCGATTGAGCAAGATAACGACGTATTTTTTCGGGCGTGCAGCCGGCTAAATCGAATTATAAGACGTTATCACGTCAAAAAATGCTAAGTTCAATAGTGAGGTAGAAAGAGCAAATTATCCAAAAATATATATGTACATATATTATGTATGTCTTCTGTAAAACTTTGCTGAATTCCCTTCAACCAAATCAAATCCTTCATAGAGAATTTATTCATTACCAGGCACACAGAGAGATGGCCTATGCAAATTTAAATGTGTGAATTTATATACATATGCGCATATATGTATATGTACATATATGCTGTGTGTACTTGCCACAGCAAAACATATTCTGCCCTATCACACAATCCATCGTAGCAAATCTTCTAATGTAAATGTCCGCTCCGAATCGGAGCAATTTTTTACCATGCACCCATGTGAATTCGAAATAGTTGTTGTCATACGCATATTTTAAATTTTGACGTTTCTAAATCAGATGTTTTGCAATAAATTGAAATTTCAATAAAGACATGGGTAAATAAATTTAATTAGACTGAAATATATATTGGAAAAACAAAGCTTCTAAGTGTTATGGACTCTTTCTTTGGTATTTTCTATAATGTTGATGGAGGCGGAAGGTGAAAGAAGTAGATCGAATATGAAAATTCAACGAAAAATATTAAGGCACGCAAGCAATCCGCTCGATGTTGAGGACACAATGTAAGTATAGGAATATCTTCATAACTTCATAGGTTAACTTTATTTTATGAAACAGGTTTACTAAAAATTACCGCTTGAATAAGGCCGCCTTTTTGTCTAAAGACAAATTTCTGTATTTTAATCGTAAAGGGTACTATAGCCTCAATGCTATGATTGTAAGTCTTGCAAAAACTGATATTTCAAATATATTTCTAATTTTTTATTTATTGCTGATATGCGATAATAAAATGAGAATTCGTTACGTGAATGCGCAGTATCCTGGCAGCAACCACGATGCTCATATTTGGAACGTAAGCAGCGCGCGACATATTTTTTGAAAATAAACACCTAAACGGGTAACGAAACTCTTGGCTTTTAGGTATGTGCATACTTATATTGACCGTTTGAATAATTTTTTTCTAAAATGATTTTATTTATTCCACAGGAGACGCTGGATACGCTCTATAGCCATGGTTAATGACTCCTTTTCGTTCACCTACAACAGAAAGCACCGAAGGAAACTACAATAAAATACATGCAAAAGCGAGAAATACTATAGAAAGGACCGATTCAGATGCCTTCTGGGTGCTCGTGAGCTTTATTATGAACCCATGAAGGTTTGTCAAATAGTGAACGTTGCCACAGCATTACACTGTATTTGTATCCATTATTGTGTGGTTGATGATTTTTCAGAGAATGTTGAAGAATACCATTTTAATCAAACGTATGAACCTTCTCCTTCAACATATAGTGATGCAGCTATTCGGATAAGGGAATCAATATCTTCAACATTTACACGACTGTAATATTCAATTAAGAAATGGCAAGATTTATATGTATTAATTCATTTACACTTTTTTTTTATTTAAACTTTTGATAAGCACTTGTATATAAATAAAGGAATGTACATATACATACATACATATGTATAAATTTCAGTTTTTTTTGGAAGTGGCATTTAAGCTTTTTTGCTCAACTAATAACATTTGTTTTTTTATTGAATTTTTACCATTGATCAAATCTTCCATGGATTGTCTACGAGCTTCTTCCACTTCTGCATTCTTTAGCGTTTAGAGCGTCCAATATTCGACAAGATTTGGCATTCATAAAAGCTAACTTCATGTTTATCGCAGACAAGATCAAAATATTAGAATCGAAAGGACTTGAATTGAAGAAGTGTATAGAGCTGTATAAAAAAGTTCATTCTATCTTAGGCACAATGACCGACGACTGTTTTTTGAAGAAGTTCGAAGAAGTGTTATCTCGGAATGTTGGATATAGTTCTTTGATTGAAATTAATGATATTTTGAATGGAGATTCACGAGCTAGCGCTTCAAATGAATATATAACAGCATTGACACCATGTGAAATAACATGTTTTAAATTTACTGTTGCTACATCGGTGGAATTAGAACTTTCCTTCTCAACCTACAAGTCAATTTTAACTGAAAAACGGCGGTGTTTCTCGTTCGATAGTCTGAAACAACATCTTGTTTTGACTTGCAACA